>JARFOD010105408.1:0-16045 GCA_031763545.1 Mopalia muscosa
CTACATGGTAACGCACAAACGTTCCTTATTATGTACTAATAAATACTAACTCAGCTGCTCTTACTATACTACTGTGACACATATGAAGCAAACCAGACTATTTGGCATGGGTTTTGAATAGATCAACCGGCAAACTGGTATTTCAAGGAACATAATCTACCCAATGAATACCGCCGCTTAGGAGAATGAGAGTTCCATTCCTGCTGCATTCCTATTCAAAAATAGTTTATGATCTAGTTTCCAAGGATCCTTTGTGTAAATAAAGATCATTTATCTATCCAATGCGAATTAGTTGTCACAAAATACGCTTCATAGATCAAATATCAAGCTGCCCGAAACGATAAAGTTTTCAAAACATATGAACTTGCACTAAGTATTTATTTGTCGCAATAAGCGAATTAGTCACCTGAACAGGTAGACTTTGAATACAGGTTCAAATTTCAGAGCTATAGAGCGGGACAAATCATGGATATAGATTTCAGAAGAAGATATGAGCATAGAGCGATAACGATATTCCTGGCTGTCCGCCAACCGTGGTAGATTAGTTATATCACCTTGTGACACGATATTCAGTATATTATCACATTCGTTCGTTCGGATATGGTGCATGAAAAGGTCGGTTGCTTTGGGTGGGTGCAAGGTCCGCAAACCAGTAAAAGACCGCGGTGGCTTGAATATGTTTACAGGTGAATTAAACACTAGCCCATGAATAGACAACACAAACTGATTTGTTAATCAGTTGTGACGACACTTACTTGCAAGACAAAACCAGTCGTTCTATGTTCCAACTTAGAAAAATAGTCTCTCGATTTATAGACAAAGTGAAACTGTCCGTATGTGGAATAAACGACCCGTCTTTAAGTGATCGACCTTTCTCACAGAATCCGATCCACTGATTTAGACTTTTCTGTAGTATATAATAGATAATCTAATAGAGGCTGTGTTCATGGTTGTTAATCATGCTTATTGCTGTTGTGAATTTAAAGGAAAACATAGCATGCCTATCAATGATCCCATTGTACATTGGACTGCATGGTTGCTTTCTAATCAATGGTTTATACATGTCCAGTTTAACCTCCCTAAATGGAGAATAAACTCAATTTGAGACATCATATTAACACTTCATTTTGTTTTTAATTCAATCAGACCTGCATTTCCAATGTTTAAGTGTGAAAAAAAACATAGGGATTTAAGACGAAAAAATTCAATACAACACTACAAAATCAATATGTGGACGTCTATGAACCACAGCTATAGCGCTTATAAACTTCAGTCTAGTCTATATGGATTTGCTATTTAATTCACCGTTTGTGACTAGCCGTCCATTGAAATATCTACAGCTCCGTGCGTGGCCAAACCTGTCAGGTCAACCAGAAATCACAACAAATACAGTATTAATGAAATTTTCTTTTATTAAGTGGTATAATAATAATAATACAAAAAGCAGCAACTGTAAAGCAGTTTTCAAAGAATGAGCTTAAAATCAGTAAATATAATTATTCTAGAAACGGCTTCTCAGTGTTTTGAAATTCTTGCTTTTCAAACACAGCATTGTACACAATAATGCTGTATTTAAAAGAAAACACACACCAAAAACATGCATTTACTGGGAACCTTACACAGTCATCATCTGAAATTAAAACACAACAGTTTTTTATTTTTTATTTTTTTTTTTGCATTTTCTGAAAAGAGAGCAAACTACTGTCTTTTCAGAACACATTCAAGCAAACTGTTTTTTTACAGATAATGTTTTATTGTACAAACATACTATTGAGTAAAAACTTCTACAGTTTGTTTTTAATACACTTTACAAAACTTTTAAAGAAATAAACATTTCGTACAGAGTATAAAATGATTTTTTTTCTTAAATCAGTGCTTTTGAACTGGTTTAATTGTTATCACAACTATTTAAATATAGAAAGACTACAATTGTAAAGGAAACAATAGGTGTTACTCACAGAAGCAATGACTTCGAGTAGCTTTCACATGTTATTCATAGCAGAAACCTTGTGGGGTGTGTTAAAATCAATGGTCTGAGTCAGACGAAAAAGGTCAACTTAATATAATGCAAAACAATTAGAGATTTGCTGTCACTGTTCTTATTTATACCATCATACATAAAGCCAGGAGAATTTGACATTAAGATATATTGTTTCATTCTAAACTTCATTCATTTCAGAGAACATCAATATTCACTTTTTCTTTTAATGGAATCACAATTCATAAATGGAACAATTAATCATTTTTGTTCAAAATCTATCATTAAAATAACAGTACATGTATGTCACAAACAAAAATCAACATAATATCTCCACCAATCATCAGCTAGTAAAAAAATATATGAACTGTAGATTCAGCTTCTTTTTAAAAAACAAAATATACAATTAATACTGGTATATGACAGGTCATATACATTTTAAACTTATCACCTAACTAAAACATCTATTGCCAATAAAGCACCTGTGAACATATAAACCTAAAAATCATTTTTTTCTGTAAATGAAAATGTAACTTTTTTTAACTTTATAACCTTTATTACAAATTCAAGTTAATAACATTAGCCCTATCTTGATCACAGTTTAATCAATATGTATTTTCAAAATCACGATAAAAGTTTCCAAAGTTTAAATCCAAAATAAGATCAAAATAGATCTGACATCACAAAAATATCAGCTTCAAGTTTCCCCTTTGCTCCCAGTGAATCAGGGTGACATAAAGCCCCCCCTCCCTCCCCAAATCACCTGTTAAAAATAGCAAAACTACAAAATAGATAATATGACTAATATATTTGTTTATATAAGTAGAGAGATATTGAATGCTGGTGTTAACCCTCAACCAGAAGCCGGAATAATCTGGAAACTATAGCTATACCCCAGGTGATCATCTCGTCAATTAAATCTGTGTTACATCACATATATATTATTACTGATGCTTTCATGCAGTGATATAGTCCTCAAGATTTGTGTTTCTTGAAACCGTTACATTATGCTAGACAGCAGTACAGTAGTGTATTATATGTACTAGTGTTTTAGGACAACAATTCGACCTGAAAACGAAATAGAAGAACATATACAAATCATGTGAAAATAAATAATATAGCAAATATACATATATATCTTTATTGTTGGTTTCTTTAATTGTAATTATCAGTACAAAAGAACTAGTATTTCAAATATAAATAATTTTAAAACATAACAGTAAATGAGCAAACATGATAAAATGTTCTGTATTATTATAACCGGAAAATATTTCAGATATTTACACACGTTCTAACAAAATAGTATATGTAGCTAAGGGGAGATAACTGTTTGTACAAGCACTCTGACTGAAATCAATTATTGAAGAGCCTATATCAGAGAATATGTCCTCAAGAGGTTCCCTTCAAATAAGTTGTACTGTTTGTTATTGTATAGAACAGGGGGGTCTTTGTCCAGATAAGTGTGGGAGCAACTGTTGTATATTTATTTTTTTTTGTGGAAAGGGAAAGATGTTAACACATCAACAAAATGCATGAAAATACACACACTGTGGAACATTAATCTGACAAAGAGGGCAGACAATCTCATTACCAAAGTAGCCTTTCAATGTTTGAAATCTCTCTAAGGCTGGGAATAAATAAAATATCGTACCTGTCCAGGTAAATTTAGAAGAACTCTGGTTGGAAGAAATTGGCATCCCCCACCAGTCTGACATGGCTGATGCGATTAGGAGACAAGCGATGATTAAATGTGACAAATTGACGTCCGTTCACATAAGTCTGTGCCAATAAAGAAACAATAATGCAATGAAATAAACAAATAATTATAATGTATTTTTCAAAGTCCTAATGATCCAATTATAATCCCAATTGACTGTAGAAAAGCATCATGTGAAATGTCAGATTGTATGTGCCGGTTATTTTTATGTCTTATTATCCTGTGCTTATCAGGTGCACTTTTCCACTCACTAGAGTAAAATCTGTCTTTCAAATCAATATACTTATAACTAATATAAATGCCCCTCCCCCCTTTGTGACAGTTTCTTCTTACACCTCTGCAGTCGTTTGCTCAAATTCAATCTGCCATTAGATGATGCCCTGCCATGTTGAAGGTCAAATCCTCTATTAGGGAATCAATTTAGTGAATATCCACTAACTGGCCTAATGTAAACTTTTCATGTGCTCACCTGTATATAATCTGATTTTATATGAAAGATAATTTCAAAGACATCTGCATGCTGGAAGGGGAACTCGTGATCACTGTGGACCTCCTCACTCTGCCATTCCCCATTCTCCAGGCTGTTCCTCACCACTTGGCCATCACTGATACGAGGGTTAAAGTGTAGTGCTATGTCATCACCATCATTTGGGCCACACATTAAGTTCACAGTGAAACTGTTTAAAAAAAAAATAAAAAGTGTCAAATCAAAGAATGAATATGTGTTTACGCACAATAGCGTGTGATGTCATGGCCAGTGTACAAGCATCGGAGTGTACAATGTGATAATGTCACATATTTTAAAGCAAGAAGGTAGAGTCTTTCTGCTACAGTCAAGCATTACAACAGATGAGGTAAACATAGTAGAAAGGATAGCCAGTCAGATTATCTAATGGTACCGGTCACTATGCGTTTCAACAGATTAAGTGATATTTAAACACATAGTATACCAATACCAGAGTCAAGAACATTTGTTTATCTTAAAAATAACAATTTCATTGGAAGTAATTCAATTGATCCCCTCAAATATCAGTTAGTCAACTGGTCTATTGTGTATATTATTCAGGAAAAATCAGTTTACTGGCATGGTATTTTTGTTATTCAGGTTCAAACAATTGCTCAACTGGTTTATTTTGAATTTACCCTGGTAAATCTCCAGTGATGTTATGTGACTTAGCCTGGTAAATCTCCAGTGATGTTATGTGACTTATCCTGGTAAATCTCCAGTGATGTTATGTGACGTAGCCTGGTAAATCTCCAGTGATGTTATGTGACTTAGCCTGGTAAATCTCCAGTGATGTTATGTGACTTAGCCTGGTAAATCTCCAGTGATGTTATGTGTGACTTATCCTGGTAAATCTCCAGTGATGTTATGTGATTTACCTTTTTGAATCCCCAGATACATTATGTGACTTACCCTGGTGAATCTCCAGAGATGTTATGTGATTTACCCTGGTGAATCTCCAGACATTAGGTCTCTTACCCTGGTGAATCTCCAGGGATGTTATGTCAGTTACCCTGGTGAATCTCCCGAGAAAATAATGTGATTTACCCTGGTAAATCTCCAGAGATGTTACGTGATTTACCCTGGTGAATCTCCATACATGTTATGTGATTTACCCTGGTGAATCTCCATACATGTTATGTGATTTAACCTGGTGAATCTCCATACATGTTATGTGACTTACCCTGGTGAATCTCCATACATGTTATGTGATTTACCCTGGTGAATCTCCATACATGTTATGTGATTTACCCTAGTGAATCTCCATACATGTTATGTGATTTACCCTAGTGAATCGCCATACATGTTATGTGATTTACCCTGGTGAATCTCCAAACATGTTATGTGATTTACCCTGGTGAATCTCCATACATGTTATGTGATTTACCCTGGTGAATCTCCAGGGATGCTTTGTGACTTACCCTGGTGAATGTCCATACATGTTATGTGATTTACCCTGGGGAATCTCCATACATGTTATGTGATTTACCCTGGTGAATCTCCAGACATGTTATGTGAGTTACCCTGGTGAATCTCCAGACATGTTATGTG
This sequence comes from Mopalia muscosa, assembly GCA_031763545.1. Classification (NCBI taxonomy): domain Eukaryota; kingdom Metazoa; phylum Mollusca; class Polyplacophora; order Chitonida; family Mopaliidae; genus Mopalia; species Mopalia muscosa. The sequence goes on from JARFOD010105408.1 coordinate 5,752, forward strand.
ATTTACCCTAGTGAATCTCCAGAGATACTTTGTGACTTACCCTGGTGAATCTTTCTTAAAGGTTCCAGAGAAACTTATCCACTCATCATCAGTCACATCACCTGGGAATCTCTCAGTGAAAGGTAATATCTACAAACAGCATTGTATGTACGTCCCATTAGGGTTTTTATGACAAACTTAAGATTCCCATATTTGGCAGTGTACCACTGGCAACCAAAAATGCTAAACATGTGTGATTATTACAGGACCAATTCAATACCCTGTATAACAAGACAAGTGTCCTCATATAGAATGAGCCGCCATGCTGAGGGCGCTGGAGGCACCTCCAATCACCAAACGACAGTATAGTCAAAATACATATAATCACAGTAAGATGAATTTATCTATCCTGTCATTGTGCTTGACTAGGATCCTCATGGACACTGAAAGAGGCCATGTTCTCATCACATAATATCGTATAGAGGTCAAGAGAGACAGGAAATGCAGTAACCCGCTCATTGCCTCATTAGCTTTGCTTCCTCATATCACAAACTCCTTGCCTGAATATCCTGTTTCATCAGCGGCAAGATGGCTTTTCTTATTCTTTCACAACACAACAAGTTTAGAAACAGATCACTAATGATATGTTTCAGTTGACATTTTGTAATAAGACGTGACTACTAACTGATCATGATGCCGACAGTAACTGGAGGCCTAATGATGAAATAGTTGATCATAAGAACTGAAGTTTAGCCTTGGTCTCATTTACTGATAATATAAGCATGTCCACATCTATCTGAATCAGACTGCATGGATTATGATATTCAACAAGATTTGAATCAGATGAAGCCACTTTATTATTTTTAACCCACACATCAGATTAAACTAATTAGATTGAACTAATCAGATTGAATTAACTCACAAAGTAAAACCTCAAATCACAAGAGAAAATGTCAGACAAGTTAGGTGAGAACTTTTGTATCTAGAGTCCATAAGATATCTGTAGGTCTCTGAAATACATTGTCAGCATATGCACAGATCAAGGGAGATAACTCTGTATGCCAACACCAAACACCACTGACAGTTGTATAAACACAAAAAATGGGAAATTTCAGATTTGTTCATCTTGTCTAGTCATTGTTGAGATTTAATCTTAAGATACAGAAACATGGGAAGCAATTTCATTGTTGCCTATTACCTCCCGTAGCTTAAGGCAACCATGCATCCAAAGGAAATGTTAGAAATTACATTAAATGGAGTTATGTCCCTTGTTAGTAAAGCAAGCCTGAACTGAGCCTACTTAAACAAGGAATCATACTTACCACCTCTCTCTGTAATTTAATCTGATGTATAAAAGCATCTCCACTCATATTAATTGACTTCACAACATCTAGAATCTCATTACGAGCCTTAAACTTTGTTGTGTAAATACCATTACAGAAAACCTGAAGTGTAAAATGGTCAGAATCTGTTCAAGTTGCCACTGGCATGAGTTAGAAAGTTCACATTAGTTATTAAGGATGGAAGTGTAACTTCACACTGTAGAGATACAACATACACATATCATTTAATATATTATTCCACACTTTGAAGTTTATTTGTCCTCAAAACTCTTTATTGTAATGGCATACTACAACACTAGTATTTCAGCATGACTAAATATGAATAAACTGAAACTCTTCAATTCTGATGTAAGATTATGGTGGTTTTGTTTCAAAAGTTTATTTCAGAATAAAGGGCAAATTTCCACACAGGACACCATTTTCGAGAAGTACAGTTTATTCCCACTGATTTTATTTTCTTGGTTTTCCATTTTATTGTATTGTAAACTGTGCGACTTAGAAGGCAGGATAGTATAGAAACAAAACAAGCCTTTGTAAATCTTCAATTTCTGGGTTGTTGAGGAACAAGGTTTCAGTAAATACTAGCAATGTTTTCAAGTTGATGAATTTTGTGTAATCAATATTAATTTGCTGTATTACCTACATGGAGGATTTATATAACGAATATTCAATAAAATTGTGGTTATCTATTTACCTTGATCTTATTGCGTTTAGCCACCATACGTAAATCAAACGGTGAGTTTCCCTTAAAGATGTCTGGCAGACCCTCTCGGACTTCCTCGCCCCACTCTCCTCCATAACAGCTGTTAACAACCAATTCGTCCTCACTGCGACGAGGGTTAAAGTGGAAGGCAATATCTGAGTTATGGTCCACCTCGTGGTGCAGATTCACACTGAACCTAAGAACAAAACCAAAAAACATAATATCACTGTTTTTTACAGTTTTTATAATCCTTGGGCATGTTTCTCGAAGTGCTATTGAATTTAATCCGTTACTAGTCCAGTATTATAAGCAATTTAACCTGGTATTACGGACTTATAGGCTTTCGAATGACTGAAATGTGGTGTAACAAATTTTTACAAGCACCATCCCCACTTTGGGTTTTGTTTGTTTTATTTTTTAGGGCTGCTAGTCATTCTCAATTATATGAAGACAGATTGCCCGATTCCTACTGTGCCATACTCAAATCCAGTTATAAACCGGAGGAAAACTGGTGTCATTTTGCTTCATCTATTGATTTCAGTACTTAGCAAAAAATAGATGTAAATAAGCGTTTTCCACACCGATATATTAGTGTACCTATGTTAGACAATAAACCATGAACACATGTTGAAATAATCAAAGCATATAGTTACGTGTCACCATCTGGGTTGAAGACACCCCGCACTAACAATGTGTCACCTTTCTTCAGACCTGAGGGAATTTCCTTAAACGTGTCGTCTCTCTGAAATACAGGTAATAACAGAGTTAAGCAGGGATTGTTTTGAACAGGGGTTCATTAAGGGCCCACGCTATGATATTCCACTCATACACCAGCATGCTAGTCCACTAAAGCAAAGGAAATCCTTCTCAACTTCACTACATGGCAAGAAAAAATGATGGAATAAGAGACAAATCCAGCTGCAAAATATGGTCACACCCATCCCAAGCCAACAAACCATAGGAATCTATAATGAGAAATAGCACAAAAACTGGACTTGCTCCCACATCATCACCCATGGGGCAGAGTTACAAATGACATATCTACATAATAGTAAGAAGCAGAATGACCATCTTTGACACAGGTAATATTTAACAATTTGCACACTTGGATAAAATTTCAAATTTCTCACAACACAACATGTCAGACCACAAATTTCTTTCCAAATCCAACATATTAGGAGCCCTAGGGCCATGGGATTTCATTCAAACTATGATTGTATAGCTATATGATTTGCCTGGGGGTTGGGGGACAATGTTTATGTTAGATTACACTACAAACACTTACTGACTGATCAAAATACTGGAAGTCTGCTATCTCCAAATCTCCGGAAATATTGATGTGTGACACATTCTGTACGTCAGAGCGATAGGAAAAGTTTGTGAAAAATTCTCCATTTACATACGTCTGAAAAATAATATCATAAAAGTTTACAATGCACAGCCTGAGAATTGAGTTATACATCTCAAACTCATCACAGATACTTCAGTAAGGGGAATGCTCAGTGAAAATTACAGTCTTTGTACCCAGCCAAGCAAGTGAACTTCAAGAGCATAATTTCAAGAACTTTAAGCACTTATTTTGTTTGAATTCAAGCACCAGTAACAGTTTCACTGAGGTTAAGAAAATTTAACAACATCACTGTCTCCCAACATCAGCAGGATATATATTTTGAATAAATGAAGAGAAAATTTCCTTCCCTCCACCAGGATTCGACTGGGTTACAGGCACAACGCTCTACCGACTGAGCTACAGAGGCTTACAACAGAAATGATATATAGATGTTTCAAGTCAAAATTCTAAACAAATATTAATAATATTTCAGACCATCGAGGACCTACAGAAAAACTAGGATAATGGTGGCTTGGAGTTTTAAAAAATAAATTAAGAAACATACTGTGAAACCCTCATCTGTGGCAACAACAAATAAATCAAAGAAGTTTCCACGGTGAAATGGAAAGTGTGGGATGCCCTTTTCTTCATCTCCCCAGTCACCCAATTTAGAATTCCTAATGACTTCCTCTTCATCAGGGCGAGGGTTAAAATGGTACGCAATATCATTACCATCATAGTCAGATTGGAAATTCACAGAAAATGTACCATCACTGGAAAATTAAACAATACAGAAAATTTAAACAAAATTAGCTTCACTGTTCAAAAATTAAATACAGAGTGGAAAAAAAGCAGAAATGTATCACTGGTACATAATAATCCCTGTAAAAAATTTGATAAACATTCACCAAAATTGATCTCAGGTTTTGCAATGAATAATTTTTTTCCACACTCAACAGGAATTAAACAAAAAAACTGACAGACTAATAGCTATGATTATCAGGTTGATTTGGACAGGCACCCAGACAGCCCAGGGCACACCATATCTATTCAGACTTATTGTGATAAACCAACATACTCTATGAGTAGTAAGCTTACCTCTGATCCCCTACAGCACCTCTTATTCTCACAGCCTTTCCTATCTGAAAATTACCTGGAATGCTCCCTACATAGGGTGGGCGCTGGAAAAAACAGGAAGGCAATTAATAATATATTCAAACACAACCACTGCAGAACATGTTGGCCGGCATGTTTAGAAATTGCCACCTTTGTTCCAGTTGACCTTGACTATACACCAACGGCCTTGGAAATTTATTTTGCCATTAAATCATGAAGTGCATACATTTTTAATAAAATCTTACCAAGATGTAGCCCTCAAGGGTTAGCTTTATTAAATCCTCCTTTGATCTATATTATTGGAACTCAATCACATGGGACTGGAATACTTTAAGTGGGAAAAACTCTCAACTGTAAAGACAGCTAATGGCAATTATGGCGAACAATTTAACTTTATATTAGTTTGAAAGATGATATAAACTTTACTGACCAGTTTGTCCTGGAAACATATCTCATAAAAATAACAGTCCCCGTCCACACGGATGAAGTTTACATCCTTGAATGAATGGCGATGTTGAAAATCTAACATGTGATAACCATCAGCATAAACCTGCAATAAAAACACAAGACTATTAAACAGCTAGGTGTCTTCTGGAATTCCAAGGATACGTAGCTGCTTATTCATAATCTCTTAAGTTAGCTGATTACTGAACTGATATAAAAACAATATAGGCAGGTGCTTCTCCTAGACTGAATTTCAAACACCCCCGCAGGGATGTTGACACTCATCCTGTGACTCCGCTTAGACACAGAAACAATTCTTGAAGCGAACTTATAATGTAGTATTATTTAACAATTTTAAAGCGAATGTCCCCAAATTAATCTTGCCCAATTCAACTTACATCATAGTAGGGTCCCCAATTGAATGTCACAGTGAACAGGGCTTCCAACATACTGCTGACTTAGGTAGCCCAGAATATATTTGTACTAACTTGTAGGCCCACCTGACCCTCTGCATGCCCACCCACCCCTCCGCCCACATCACAGAACCCCAGGGAAACACTAGATTAAATTAACTTCCTCATTAATGAAAACTGCAATAAGTGTGCACAAATTTACATGGTTGTATAAAATGTTGCGAAATAAACATTATGGTTTGAACCCGCCTTGCTACTAAATAAACACTTCAGCTGGGACTGTCACTCCAGAATTTATTAAGTCTGTACAATTGACCCCACAGTTAACACTGTAGTATTAAATGTTAATTTGGGGTAATTCATACCAGTTTTAATGTACTCTTTGTACAGTCAGTGTTATATGGTGTTGTGGTGAGGACCGTAGTGGGTAACCAGTTAATGGTAAATAACCATGTGATAGGCTCCAAAATTAACCCTTTAAAAACTTAATGCTTGGATAAGAACCCTCACTCCACCCAAGTTAACCCCTGTGATATAGTAAGCCTACAAATGCTACAAATATAGTGCCCATCCTCAATCGACCCAAGTTAAGTCTTCAAATGCTTTGTATCATGTCCTTATAATCCGTATATCATGATGGTTTGACTTTTGAAACAGGAAATACTTTTCTCACCTTATATTCTGATTCTGTGACCAGGATTCTCATGGTAAATTCATCATTATTCCCAAAAGGGTAATAATAAACCTCGTCCCTCTCCTCGGACTCCCAGTCCCCGTCAAAAGAGTTTCGGACCACTGTCCTCTCACTGTGACGAGGGTTAAAATGAAACGCAATTCTACCCCCTTCATACTGTTCATTCTGAAGGTTTATTGAAAATCTGAGAAGAAAAAATTAAATACTGTTTTTAATTTTCACCATAATTTTACCACAAAATTATTTGTGCAAAGCAGCTTATGTACATCTGAAATTTAACCAACATATGAAAGCCTATTTGTTTTGTCACAAAATGACCTTAAAATATACAAACAATTATTCAGTTGCTTTTAAGTATTGGGCAAATGTATTTCTTATTTCCTGTAAGCAAGGTGTCAATTAACTTTGCTTTTACATGAGTGGGTGCCATCAGGAAAAGCTTTAAGTAAAAACTGTCATCCATGTTTTCAACTATTTAAGCTATTTTTGCTGTAAGGAGATCAGCAAATATAATATGTATAAGGATATAAGTCACCAGTCTTAGAGGTGCTGGGGGGTGTAGCTGGGGGGGGGGGGGGATTTTACATCAGTCTAAATACAATGAATGTAACTAACATAGGTAAATTCATCATGTCCTAGACAAAAATTTCTAGATAAATGCTTCCTTTTTTGTGATAGAACATAACATGTTGGAAACGTTGTGTTCTATTGTAATACAAGAAAGTGTTTCCCCAGAAATAGTATATTTCTAAAAATTATGTTCTAGAAAAAAACAGGTCCTAATCTCCAGTTGTTATGGGTAACCTACAGATATCTGTAGAGACAGTTGATGACCATTAATAGAATGGTATATAAAGTATTGAAAAATATCTATATAAAAAAACAGATATTTGGTATAGGTCAGAGTAAAACAGCCTTCAAACTGGTATTTCAGGGATGTATATAAACCAATGAATATGAGTTTACAACCTATCTGATACAGAGGGGTGTTTTGCTCTTAACCAGTACGTCCTTTAGAATTTTATTTCTATAATAGGTCTTTGTGAGAGAGAAAACATTTTAGGTACAATATTTTTAAAATCCTGTATAAGAAATAAAGTTATTATGTGAATCCACTTCTAAAGATGGTTCAAAACTTTCATCATTTACATGTATTCATGTCAAACATTATGTATAGATTACTGAAGCATTCACACAGTTCTCATAACCCACAGAAACTGGGATCATTTATAGGCCAAGATTATTCACCAATAAAATTAAAGCCCCCAGATGTGAAAAAATAATTCTACTATAGTACATATTATGTGGCTCTACATTTACAACTAAGTGTCTGTTTTACTGAATCATCCACATGGTATTCTGAAACTCCACATTCACACAGCAAAGCCCCACGGACACTTACATGTCTCCGCCCTGGTACATCCGCCCTCTGATGATGATCTGTTTCCCCACATGGAGACCCCCGGGTATGTACTGGACTGAGGGCGTGTCCTATAACAGATTTATCAGAATATTATTTGATAGCATACAAGGTATAAGTAGGCCTATATGATGTATATCCATGAAGCAGGAAACATAATGTCAAATACAGCACATACCTGTTGTATTCCTCCTGGGAAAGACACTGAATACATGGCTGATAAAGATGGGGAGTCTCTCAGAGTCAAAAACAAACCTTAACACTTAGTAATAATATATATATATATATATATATATATATATACATTAAATTTGTACAGGTAGTTTCTGTGGCTATATTAAATAGGAGTTTATGGCTCAGCTCAGGCAATATGAAAAGGCAATTTAATTATTTTATACATCCAGATAAAAAAAAGGGGTGGATTTATTATATCAAACTCCAACTAACGCCTACTACATGTACTTTGGTCAACAGGATCGGATTAAATTTTTTTTTAAATAATTTACTAAATCTTGAACATGTTTTAACATCACATGCATGTGCAGATAAACTGTGATAACATGTTTGCAGTAGTACAGAGTTTGAGCAATGAACTTTGACCTAATGTAATCCTTATATTATGTAGGCCTACATTTAATTCGGTTTATCTGATGAAGCCTATGTATTATGTCTGACACAGGTAAGAACATCATTTCAAGTTCAGCAGGTGCAAATCTAGCTATTTGTTGTCAGACTGCTTCAGTTGCTTTAAATGTCAAAGTTTGTTGTTTTTTTAACTTACATAAAGCATCTTTTCTTGTGTAACTTTTAATGTACAGGCAGTCAGCCAAATCTTTAACATAATGTGAGGTTTTACCTAGAATTAATGATAACAGAGCCAATGGTGCATGATGTGTGTGAAAGAGTGATTAAACACATAAACATGAAGTTAAAACACTCTGAATTTAACGTTTGAACAGAGAGAGTAAGACACATCCCCCAACTCCCAGACTCTTGGTCCACTAACAAGACAGATTTTTACTCTAGGAGTGTCCACAAGACACTCTTACTTCTTGTCAAAAATAAGGTAACATGGTCCAACCGAATGTGTTTCGTTGGTCTTTTCTTTTGCTGTTTAAGAAGATTTCAGGCATATGATAGGGTGTTAGTTTAACAGACAAAGGAAACCACCCTCGTACCACCAAAACAATTTTTTGCAGCAATTTATGAAAAATAACTGACATAAATAGAACAAAGGGTGCATGACCGAACAAAACATAAATGAATAAGTAAATGAATTAAACAGAAAGAGACAACTTGAAATATTCAAATAATTTAAGCACTATCCATATTGCTGAGCCCCGTGAGGGAGCGGGTGGGCCAAGGCCCTGCAGAATACTCCCTCAGCTTCCTCGGTAGATCGTTAGAGGCGTGAAAAGAGGTTGCTTTCTGTTGCCCTGGTGTTCGCAGAGCTAAAGGGTAACGGGAAGCAGATTTGTTTGTGATGTTCTATATTTGTGTCCGTTCGTCATATAAGTGAAATACCCTTGAGTACGACGTTAAACACAAATCAAACAAACAAACAAACCAAATAATTCTCTAGTGGTGGACTTTGTTCTACTGTCAAGCTCTGCCTTTTCATTGTACCAACTTTTGTTGGAAGTTCATTTTGTGACAGGTAAATTTCTACATATTTTTGACATATAACTCTCTTATTCAAAAGTTTGCCAATAATTCTCCTAGTTTTAATTCTCTCTCAAGCTTAGCCCTTGACAACATTAACATCCTTATTTCCATACACATCTGGCTTATAATCAGCTTATTTTAATATATGGATTAAACTACTGTGCAGGTAAATCAACTAATAATTCAATGAAAAAATATATAAAAGATAGCCTTGGCTTTGGAGTGTCTGTCTTAGTTAATTATTCAATATTTTGAATAGATAACTACCAGGAGTATTGTGAGTTTGTGAAGAAGAGTTTTCAGTGTCATTGGTAATAGTACTGGTAACAATAGAAAATATAAAAACATTAGAGTATTATTAATCTCCAACAAGCCCTGATCACTGGCTACTATAGAGTTATACTCTAGGAGTTGATTTAAATGCTGTCAACACATGTGCTGGTGAACATGTTTTTATAGATTCTAACAGGAATAGATGTACAGGTGTCTTTCAAAGAAGTGAGGGTAAGGTGAAGTCTTTAAGGTCATATGATTAATTAGTGCAGTGTTTTAGCTACATGTAGGATTGGAAATTATCCCTTTTCTGAGAAATTTTACCTGTCCACATTTTAAATTTTCCAGTCTTTCCCATGTTAAAATTCAGAATTTCTACCTGCCATTTTAACCGATTTAAGCGACTGATTGATTAGTTTTGTAAGCCATTCTTAAGGGTATTTCACTTTTATGACGGTGGTGTACATGTATGCCAGGCCTGTGCTGTTGGGGAGAGCTGACAGAATGGGGTCTCCCCATGGTCAGGCAAACTTAATTCAGGAGCTACAATTAATGGGTTTCCCAAAATTGTCTGCAGTCTTTGTTTCAATTTGCATTTTTCTACTCATTTTGACAAATTATGTCATCCAATTATCAATGAATATTGTATTAAAGCAGTTTTGATTTATTTTTCACAAAGGCACATTTCTGTATTTTCAAAAATCAGCAAACCGGGGAAAATACAAATGTTTGGTTATCTCACAAAATTTAAAAACACTGATTTTTAAGGTTATGCTGGAAAAGATTACAGCGCTTGCCTATATTTGAAAAATAATTGACACTAGCACAACCATGATGTTAAGTGTTTTCCTGATCTTCCTCCAATACTAATAATGAAGTAAAGACAGCATTGCTACTCTATCACCTGATAAGTT
>JARFOD010105419.1:0-11338 GCA_031763545.1 Mopalia muscosa
CCGAAAATATTTACTACATAAATACTAGGCAAGTCTCGTGAAATCTCGTGAGGTGCCGTGAGGTGCCGTGAGGTGCCATCACTACTATTTATGTAGTGAGGTGCCGGCGCACGAGAGCGCACGAGAGAGCGCACGAATGCGACTCGAGCTGCTCTGACTATACTACTGTACCTAGAGGGAAACGTTCCCTTCTCAGATCACATGAGGGTTAAGGTACCTAGAGGGAAACGTTCCCTTTGAAGATCACATGAGGGTTAAGGTACCTAGAACGAAATGTTTCCTTCGCAGATCACATGAGGGTTAAGGTACCTAGAGGGAAACGTTCCCTTCGCAGATCACATGAGGGTTAAAGTACCTAGAACGAAATGTTCCCTTCGAAGATCACATTAGGGGTAAGGTACTTAGATGGAAACGTTCCCTTCGCAGATCACATGAGGGTTAAGGTACCTAGAAGGAAATGTTCCCATCGCAGATCACATGAGGGTTAAGGTACCTAGAAGGAAATGTTCCTATCGCAGATCACATGAGAGTTAAGGTACCTAGTGCGAAACTTTCCCTTCTCAGATCACACGAGGGCTTCAGAACATGTACCTTGAGCGAAATGTTCGCTTCTCAGATCAAATGAGGGTCTCGGTGCCTAGAGCATAACGTTCCCTTCTAAGATCTCTTGAGACTTTCGGTACCTGGAGCGACACGCTTTTATCTAAGATCCCATAAGGGTGAAGCGACACGTTTCCGTCTCAGATCACATAAAGGTTTCGGTGCCTGGAGCGAAACGTTCCTTACTAAGATCACTTCGGGTTTTCGGTACCTGGAGAGAAACGTTCCATTCGCAAATCACATGAGCGTTTCGTTACCGGGAGAGAACCGTTTCCTTCTTATGTCTCATGACGGTTTTGGTACCTGGAGCGAAACGTTTCCTTCTCAGATCACCCGAAGGTTTCGGTACCTGGAGCAAAACATTTGACTTTCTCAAAGCACATGATTACACTATCTGGCCATTTGTCTAATTCAGTGCTACCAGTACAGTGTTTTAAATTGGAATTGAAAACAGTAAATAATCATCCTTTAGTGATGTCCCTAGAGTGTAGAAATACATGTTTATATATGATACTTACTTTTCACCATTGGGTATAACTGGCAAACTGACATATCAATGATTGTCCACAAAGGCTATATGGAAGCATACAATCTAAATATTTTTAATTCCCGGAACACATATGGGTTGCGGTACCTGAAACGAAAATTTTTTGTTTCTCAGAACACATAAGAATATCGCTATCCGAAGCAAACCTTTGGCCTTTTCAGACCACACTGGAGTATCGGTACTTAAAGAAAACTTTTCTTTACTCGACTTTATAAAGGTTTTTTTGCAGTCCGGGCCAACGATTGATATTCTCAGAGCACATGAACACATTATCTGGTCATTTTTCTAATTCAGTGCTATCAGTACCATCTCTCCTCGTCGATGTCTGGGTTTATTTTTTTGATTGGGGTTTAGCGTCGTACTCAAGGGTATTTCACTTATATGACGACGTGCCGTCCCAATAGGTGACAGAAACCACCCTTGACACCACTGCAATAAACAAAGACAAGACATGACATATAAATGACAGTAACAGGACAATACAGACACTACAAACAGATCGGCTTCCTGGTCCCTTGAGCTCTGAGAGTACCAGGGCAACATGAAGCTCCCCCAACCACACGCTGGGAGTTTCAGAAGATAAAATACTCTTTAGAGACCTTGCCTAATTCTAGCAGCTTTATCAACAGTAAATTACAATCCTATATTAATATCCCCAGCTTGAAGAAATCTATATTTATAGATATGATAATGACTTTTCGCCAGAAGGTATAATGGACACATTGACATAACAATGCTTTTCCACAACGTATATACGGAAATATAAATTGTACGCCATAATACATCTGCCGGAAATTGATTGAATTAAAACTTAATATGAGTAAGAGGACAAAATACAATTTCTACATGATAAGATATAAAGATTAAGGAATGATCTCTCCGTCTCCAGTTAAATGCCACAACTGAAGATGGAATAAGATCATATCGAAATCTCTGTATAATAATAATAATAATAATAATAATAATAATAATAATAATAATAATAATAAGAATAAGAATAATAATAATGATAATCTTTATTTTAACTCGAATGCAATATAGGACATTGTTCCTCTTTTCATTTGGGTCGAGGGCAAACAGTGCAAACAATTCCCGTTCCACACGGGAATCTTATTTTTTTAATTAAACATTGAAAGCCATGCTTATGCTTAATTTTCTCTGACAGAAAGGGGCGCTTGGCTAGCAAGCCCACATTTATCGAAAAACTAAACGAATCCATCCAACTAACAAAAACTTTGAACATAACAAATTTATCGTTAAATTTATTTAACTACATTCGAAGCATCATTATTCAGAATTATTTATACAATGAAATGTCTAAAGACCCACATGCGGATAGAAAACTAGCGAGATTTGTCAAGCCAATCAAAACGTATGAAAAATGTATTCTGGTCATAGAATATTAGTTTAAATTATTTATTCCTATCTGACAAGGCCATTGGAAAATCTCCATAAATGAACGGTGGCAGGAATGCTATTAATTCTTGAGACCATTTTTAATTCTTGGGAACATTTCGCAATAAGCCACAATTGCACCGTCACTCCAGCGATAATTTAATTCAATTCGTTTAAATCCTATTTTTATTGCTCACGATTGGTATTCAAGTCCGGAAGCAATGCTAGTTGCTAGCAAGAATACAATAAATACATTCATTGGACTAAAGTCAACCAGAAGTTGGTGGGTTAACGAGTGTTTCCTTAATTAATTTCATTTGGATGTCACATTCTTCCATAATAATGTAAAAGTAACAACTAACTACTTTACAAACGGTTGTTAAAACCCAAGGCCCTAACAACAGCGTTGAAACGGAAGTAAGCCTTTCGGTGCAAACATGAATTCCGGTCTTTGAACTGGTAGGAACGCTTGCTCAAGGCTGACATTTTTACATTGGTCAGACAATACAAGGGCACATTCATTTAGTCATTTGACTAAAGCTACCACGTTCATAGAACAAGAAAATATCCAATGAAAATCGAGGGACACGAGAGGCGGCCAATAGTTGTATAATCACATTAATTCAACGGAAATGTTGCTTACAATGAAAGATCACAATTTCGTCAAAAAAAAGTAGGGATTCTCCCGTCACCCTCATCCCCAACATGCCCGCTAAATCCTACTTTGAAATATTTCCAAAATTGTTTTTCCCAAACCATTGATACAAAGCAACTAAAGACTCAATAACTGCTTGAAATAAACTTACAATTTGTATTATATTCCGCGTTTCTACCATTGTTACTTGCACTTTTCAGCGAATTGACAGGGTTTCAAGGAAAAAAGTTCCAAAATGACATCAAAGTTTCTCAAAGGTTCCTTGTGAGTGTGTTATAAATGTGCGTCCAACAATTCTGTGAGACAATCCAAGGACACGTAACCACATCGATATGTTGGTCATTTACAAGGTAAGCGAGGCTACTGATGTGTTTGTCTCAATTAAACCTTCTGTTTAATATTATTATGAAATACTTATAGAATACTGCCATAAATTTAATCCGGGTAATTTTTCTCTAATGTCTGAAAACATGATCGCGTTTCTTTCGTTTTAATACAACCAGTTCATAAACAAATGGGAAAGGGTGCACACTTTTAAAAATCTGGTTTAGTCTGCTAACGGCTCGTTAACAAAAAAATGGTATTATTGTTTTTCGAGTTGATGTCGCTTATTCTTGGGTTACATGCTGCAGATGTAGTAATTGTAAAATTATTTAACTTTTTATACGTATTATAATGTCAAAAAGTGAAAGGAAATTAAGTCCATATATGTCTTATAAAAACAATATTTTTATGAAACAATTTGTTTACATAGTAAATTCTTGAAACACTAAATTTGTGCAATATTCGTTTTATTAATACCCATTGTCTTAATTCTTGTAAATATCATGTTCTGAGGGTATAACTAGTATAGGTGCTAGTCACCTGTTTATGCCTTCCTTGATATATATATATATATCATGTATATCTAAAGTTGAATAAAATTAAAATTAAAATAAACTTCTCTTAGCCCACAACGGCATCAAGGACAGAATATGTGTACGCTTTATGTCTCATTGTATCTGTAAATACATGATTCTATTGTACAGAAACCTCTAAATGACTGCTTTCAGCTCTGTCACCCCACTGTCTTTGTGCTTTACATTGTTACCTCGCCCCCTATAATATATGGCATATATCGAAGTTAAATCTGTTAACCATGTGAAAATATCATGCACTCATTTTTTCCCAGATTGCGCTGTCGGCTGTGTTGATGATCTTGGTGTCGATGGAAAGGACAATGTCAAATCCACATCACCATAACCACAGGGACTGTCGAGAGCCCGAGGATTTAGAGGAGTTAAAAACAAGACATATACACGATAATCCTATTCACGAGTCGATGCATAATGTTCCACCATTTCCTGTCAGACCTCGCCATTTAAGAGACATCCAAACGGAGGCACCTAGATTTGTGAACATCACTATTGACCATGAGTATGGAAGGATGACATGCCCATCTTTGCCTCAACATGGTGGCGGACAGATTAATACTACATGCCCGTGGTATTACGTTCAAAATACAGACGAAAATAGGTAAGCATAATCATAGACGCCTGCGAATTAAGTACGACGTGTTTAGAAATAGCTGAATACTGACCCATATAACCGTGCCCCATACAATGGAAGTCTAATCTCATAGGTTCGTTCAGAGCATTAAACTATATGCTGTTAATCTATAGTATATGTATACGTGTTAAGTGGCATTTAGAAGCAGTACTAGGAGTAACATAACACAATTCTATGGATTTCAAGTACTGTTTTCCAGTTTTATAGAAGTTGAAATCCATAGGATAGTTTATACATCTGTATTTAATTCTGTCTAGCTGACATTGATTTTGTATCCGTGGTAGTGCCCCTTGTCCTGGTATCCGAAAACAAGCGGCGATAATTTTCTGAACAGGTATATGTTCTAACTAAGAAAGTGCTATTCCAAAATAACGAAAATACTGTTAATCTTCACTTTCTAAAAGACACAAAAATTATTCACTGTAATATATGTAATCTAATCTCTGATCACATGGCCGCTAATATATTATCTATACTTATTCCGCCACAGTGTACAATACTATTAACCTTTATTTAGAATCTTGTTAATCCAATGAAAAGTATCCCCTTATTACACAGCAAAGAAACTCCGAAAAGCCGTATTTTGACGTTTTCAATATTTCGACTTTGATAAAGTCATTCCATTAGGCAATGCACAAGTGCAGTGAAAATAAGTACATGAGAGTCAATGAGTGCAATAGACTATACATTTCAATTTATTTAAAACTATCTTCAGCAGTAGTATTGCAGAGGCAAAACAAACATGTAATAAAGGAAGTGTATTAAAATAAGCGTTCTCATTTTACATGAAAAGCCGGTAGTCGTTTGTGTAATAACAAGAAACATTTGGATAGTGTGGTCATCGTTGTAGTTAAAGGTAATAACACGTGCGTGGTTAGCTAAATTTAATATTGTACTTTCGTTACGAATAATAGATGTATGGCCAGTTTGTATACAGGTATCGCCCAGAGTTCGTTGCTAGAGTGACAATGGAAACTGAGCTTGGTCACATTCATTTATGTGATGGCAAATTTCACTATTTTAATCTATTATATTTTCAGCCATAATTTCGCTTAGAGAACGTTCTGTTTTGTTGATTCATTGTTTCAAGTAAACAGGTCATGGCAATTTATGGATAACGTTGACGAAATTAAGTAGTGTCTTTCCAATTTGATCCTTCATGGATGGTGAGTTTTGTTGATTACAACAATGTATTTTTTGATTTTAGCTAAAGTGTTTAGAACCAAATTTTCTTATGTTTTTCAACGTACAGAAATCTCATCTATAATTTATTATTTTCCGAATCTGGCTTTTCCTTCCTTGAATTTTACCTTGCGCTTGCGTTTTAAAAAATTTTAAAAGAATTATTAGCTAAAAAGTGTGAGAGAAATTTCAGGAAGATTGATTTGATTTTGATTAATTCAGATGTGAATGGTACAGATCCTTTTAGCGCGGTTCATTAGACTGTTATCCAAGCTGTTTTAGATTTATAAGGCAAGTAGCTTTCCAAGCGTGTAAAATGGCCGGTATATGTACAGCGGTGCAACACATTGGAGGATGAACAAACTAATCGCATATCAGCCGCATGTAACACTTGGTAAAATAATTTTAGATATAGCAATATTTCATCCAACATTATTAAGCCTATTAGGCTTAAAGCTTGTAGCTCTAAATAATGCTTTGTCGAAATCATCAATTAAGGTGCAACGAAAACTAAATCGAGCGCAAGATTATTGTATTGTAGAGTACAGAAAAACACAATGACATACGATGATGTTGATTTAGGAATATTCGATTTAATACATGATTCGTAAACATCCAGTCAGTCAACTTCCTTCATCCAAGTCCCGTAACTCTTGGATTGTAATCTTAGCAAAGGGAGAGCAAAGGGAGGTAAACAATGCAGAACACTCCTCTTTCTTTTAAGGTTTTTGTGCATTAAAAAAGTAGTTTAAATGTAAATTCTTATTGGTCACCTGAATATTAAACAAGTGTTAATGTTAGGAACACAACGGAAACTTTAAGAAACATAGAATACAACTAGTAAATATAAACATAAAAGAGAGTACCAATGTATGGAATTTAAGTGAAAAACAAATCCCATTGTTGCTCTGACCTGGGATTACAATATACAAGGATTTGTAACAGCAAGCTTTAATCCTAAATGGCTGATAAATGAGGAACTTTCTCGTTGAGGGCGGGAACTGGCGATATGTTTTACTGGTTTGCCAGTGAAGAAGACAGTGTGTTGAACAAAAATTACTTGATTTCAAACTCTAATATTTCTCTTTTACAGCTACTATCAGAAATAAAATGATTAAACACATACAAACAACTATTTTTTTATTCCGCAGAAAGTAGTATAATAACTCGAAGAAGTTGCATTTGGGTCAAACAACCATCTAATGTTGGAATATAAAAACCTAGTATTTGCTTATTTAAGAAACGGCGGCCGATTGAATGAAGAAAAGGCAATCGGGAGTCTTTTGGTGTTTCAAACAACCTAGGCAGTTTTTCATTCACCCCCTTGTCAACCATGTAAATCCGTCAAAGACTTGCTACTCTTCTCGTTTAGTTTAGTTTACAATTCAGATATATTAATATTTCGATTACGTTTTTATACTGCAAAAACAGCGAAACCCAAACAAATGGTATATTTTAAAAGTTATTGTCTAGTTTTGTCCTAATCAATGGTGACGTGAATAAATTTAATTATATTTGTTATTCCGCCTAACTGACATTGAATATCTTTAGATGAGAAATTAATACTTGTTCTTATATATTCACATCCGGTATATGTAAAATATTTTTATGTTTTTGAGGAGGAAGACTTTCATAAGCTATCTTTAGACTCAGTAATGCACCTGCGCATTGACAATTTTCAAGCTCACCAATTTTCCAAACGCTTTACGAAAACGGACAAATGAGAATAATACCGAATACCTGGTTTAATGTTGATTGGGTCTGGATAAGGCTGAGCTTCATATGCCTGTATATTGTAATCCCAGCTCAGAAGCCTCTACTTGTTGGAAGCTCTAAGTTTTACAATAACATGTATTATATGTAAATTTACCAAGTTTAGCAAAGATCTTTGCAGTTTGTGAAAATTTACTATGAACTTTAGAACATGTCAAGGTTTCTTAATTCGTATTTATTCCCCAGCATTAAACGCTTTCTTGCTTGCACATCTACGTTTATCAGTACACATTTTGCTTTTCTCTATGTATGGTGTAACTTTCTGTTGTATTTCTTCGTGATTTCTTTGTCACATATATCTACCATGTAAAATAACAGACTCGTCAACACAAGAAGAAATTTGTGGGGTAGAGTGGCAAAAAACTGCTCGAATTTCACTAACAAACAGTGTAATGGTTTATTTTCAATTCTAGCTGTAATTTGTGGGGCTTATCGAGTTCAATTTCGACTTCTGACGCACCAATATATATATCAGCGTATAAATACTCAATTCGTCTCTGTCGTAGATAAAACTGTGGGTCAAGATCGGAGAATGTAGAATCTTTCACAACATACCTAGTAGTACGAACTGAATTACTGTTGTAAAAAACGAAAACATCAAAATAACCAATCACATTAATAATAATAATAGAAGTGTAAGATTGAAAAGGTTGTTTGCATGGGTACTGTTTCAAGCCATTTTAGGATAATTTTCTCCAAAACTCCCCATAAGGGAAAAACATGGTGTTGCACCCCTGCGTTGTTATTGTTTTCATTTAGAAATGGCTTGCCAAAGTCTCTTTGGGAATCAGAAATAGAATGAACTAACGTTTTCGCCTCAGCTGGTGGCCATCAGGTACAATGAAATAATGAAAGGCTAGGGCCTATATGGGAGACGCATGTGTTAGTATTTTTTAATCGACTGGCTTCCCAGTATGTGGTTGTTTATCGCCTGGTTTCAGTAACTTGCATTAACTATACAAAATTGTACATTCCTCGGGATTATTGAACCAGTTTTTTTTATATTAACAAATGTTTGTTTTGTCAAATTTTTGTTTTGTTTATATCCTTTGTTTTATTTAGTCTTTCCACACATAATAGCAAAATTCTGAGTTACAACTGCGTACATAAAGAATAATGTGATCAGGATGGTATAAATGAAGCATACAGTTTTCGTGATTTATTTTTGAGGAAAAGTCGTATGCACTTCTTGGCTAAATCATGGCTATCTGCTAGGCCAGGCTGACAGGTTCACGATGTGACGTCACTCAAGCAAGGATCGGAATCTCAGCGGGCGGGCTTATCTGGTAACTTTAGTCCATAAGCCAGACAAGAGTTGACTAACAGAAAGGGCTACTATAAGCCAATATATTTTTCAGTTAGTATGATGTCTGTAGAAAATGAAAAAATGTGATGGGCGCGTGGAAAGAGTAGCTTAACATGTTTTTAGAGGCCATTTTGAAAAATGCTACTTGCAGGCATATTTCGGGAATTTGATTAATTGTTCAACGATTTATCTCAGGCGTATACAGTCCTTAACAAGACATGTTAAGCATGTTCTTTCACACATGTCAGAACAATTTACGTCAGATTTGAGTTAGAATGGTATAAACTGAAGAACGCATGGATTCCGTCACTTCAATGGCCAGCAGAAAGCATTTGTAAGAAAGCATGACCTGAGAGTTTACTGAATGTTCGATTCTCACTGTGTTAGTTATGCTGGAGTTCCATGGTATATACACGTGTAACATAAGGATGAGGTACTTCTTTACTGTTATCGCTTTGCTTTTACCGGGCCTTGTTTGATTATTCATTGTACCATCGCCCTTTGCTCATTCCCAGCCCTAAAGGACAAAACAGTATGTCAAGTAATTCCAGTTTTCTACTTAGATCAATGAGAACCATGTTCCAAAACAACCTTCGGTCAGATTTCAGGACAATCTTTTTACTTGTTACTTTATATAGGTTGTCACAAAAGCTGCAAGTTGACCGATTTTGTACCTTAATTGGCGTGACATCTATTAATTGAAACTTAACTGTGTGTTATAATGTAGCAATGGGCGTTATTCATTACCACAAATAAACACAATAGGACGAGAACTTAACAGTTGTTCCCTTTTAAAGCATTTAAATAATTAAGTAGCATATCAATAATCGAGTGGCAGGACTCGTCACTCATTGCGGCTGGCAAAGAAGAATCAAATACAATTAGAGAATAGTATCATTTTACCTCGGATATCTGCAGCATAAGTCTTTAACCCTTCTTCAAAACCTGACCATGTTAACCGCATTAGCGTTTTCATATGCCAGCTTATGCCAAACAAAATAGTTTCTGTCTATATAGACGGATAGGGAGATACCATGCGACATTTCGTGGCTATTGTGTTTTGGTTAGGCCTCATATCAAATGCTGGATTTCTATCGGCAGCATCAAACCAAAATCATGGGATCCAGTCTTTCAGTTACGCTCAATCGCTCAACAATCAGTTGTATTTATCTTGATAGTTCTTTTCAAACATCTTCAACATTTGATAATCACAGTCGTCGTGTTGACTCCATGCCTTGTAACACGCCTTCAGCCCGTGTAGTTAAATGGTACTGGGTCATTACAAACTGAGACTCCAAGAAATAGATCAACGACTGAATTTGGATATTATTTAAACTATGAACAGAAAATCTGCTCTTGATCATGTTTTTAAGTTGACTTCGAACACTACTTTTCGTCAATATGTTTCCCTAAGTCGTCATATAGTCTCGTACTGTCGACGTTGAATCGGCTTATTCCATTGGCCAGTTGATTTAGGAGAAACCCCCAAATGGGACAAGATTATGAGCTCTTATTCGACTCTGATAACACAATAGAGGTTCGTAATGGTTCGTACACACCTGTCTTAACCTTGGCTCGCCAAGATGGACAGCTCGGTTGCATGGTTTGCCCACAAGGGAATTATTCATTGGTCTTTTGGCCATCACTTCACGTTCTACGCCCGGGCCTCGTAGACCTGCAATCCCGAATATCTGAATAATTGGGACATCAAGTTGCAGATAAAATGAAAGTTGATCAACCGAAGTGTTTTGGATAAGTCCGTGCTATTTTTAAAGCAACCAGATGCAACTAGAATGTCCGTGCTTTGGAGTCAGTATCTTTCCTTTTCCGACAGCACTTTAAACGGTGGGTGTGCCTGACTAAAGTCCCCCAAGGTTGGGTCTGTATCACGCCTCTGCGCACACCAATGCTGTCGGAAAATCGGCGATCGTAATCACGCCGATGGTTTGTACTGCAATTTGCCAATGCAGGGCCATTTCCCTAATTTATTGGACCAGTTTTCACCCAAGTTTTACTGGCATGTGTGAAATAACATACTTGACATATCTTTTTAGGTGTGGATATGCCTCAGATAAATCGTCGCAGATTTACAGTCAAACTTCCGAAATATGCCTAAAAGTGGTGGTCATTTTCGAAAATGGCCGCCATAACCATGTTAAACTACTCTTTCCATATATCCATCACATTATTTAATTTCCTACACACATCATACTAACTGAAAAATAGAGTCAGTTGTGGTCCCACTTTCTGGTAGTCAACTCGAAAATTTTGATACCTGGCTCAAGGACTACTTAAGTGCCTTGTGGGGTCGGAGGGGGGGGGGGGGGGGGGG
>JARFOD010105430.1:0-16043 GCA_031763545.1 Mopalia muscosa
AAGCAGATTTGTTTGTGATGTCCTGTATTTGTGTCCATCGTCATATAAGTGAAATACCCTTGAGTACGACGTTAAACGTTAAACACCAATCAAACAAACAAAGCCTATAAGCTAAAAAAAAAAAATTCAATATTTGCCCTATAAGTTAAACAAAAAAATATTCAATATTTGCCCTATAAGTTAAATAAAAAAATATTCAATATTTTCCAAACTTAGTTTCGAGCAGAGCCTTTATTTAAAATACATAGGGTTTTCATTAAATCAAAGATCAAATCGTTAATTTATTAAATTTTGGATAAATCATATTTTCAATTTTTTTTAAAAGGTATTCGAGAAAGGATTTCAATAAATTCCTGAACCTTCCACTGTGACACCTTCAATGTACATATAAAGCTTTCATGCTCGAAACACACAAGGTGACTCTAACAATCAAAGTGAGGGATTCTTTTTCCATTTGATTTTCCACCATATTCAAATTTGGCAGACCAAGACGTTACAATCTGCCATCGTATAAAAGAAATGCGGCTTTGTTAATTAAAAACAAACAAATTCTTTATCAATGGGATTGCCACACTATGAAAAAAATGGAGATAATAATAAATAGGGAACCTCCTAGCGGAGGGCAGTATAAATGAAAAATATTCATGCTGTAGGCTAGGAAGGAATATTAATTTTGTTAAAGAGAATAAGGGAATTAGTAGAAAGCACTTCACATTGTGGTCATGTGATTCCTTTGAATTACACTGCTGTCATATAAGTGAAATACCCTTAGCCAAGGCGTTAAACACCAATCAATCAATCAACTTATCTTAAGTAGGGGTTATAACCTGAACCAAACCTACAAACTTTTAATTCCCTTTAATTAACCTTTTTTCTAGATTTCAAGCTTAATCATGTTGTCTCCCTTGAGTACGACCTTAAACACCAATCAAATAAACAAACAAACAAAACTAAGCACTGGATGAACAGTAATGTTTGCAACAGGGCATAGCATGTCACAGTTATTTATTGGCTGTGCTATTGTATTCCATGAAATACATTATAGTCATCTGCGTCAAAAAACCAAACATTTAAGCACCATGTTAAAACACCAATGAATCCGTCAATCTTATGTGTGTAGTATTTTGACTGGCCAGAAGGGGACCAGTGATTTCATTAACTATATATACGTGTCATAACAGACTTGCCTACCCGGTGTGTTTTTTACACAAAATTTATGTTGAATACACAAAAAGAGGGTCAAAATAGACACTGAAGTTGACATTCAATGCTATGCTGTAACACAAAAAATACACATACTGATAAAAAAAATACTCCTAAAATAATATTTTTCTCACACATAAATTTTGTTCCAGGGTAGGCAGGTCTGTAATAATAATTCTAACCCTCCACGGGTTATTGAAACCCCTAAATGTACCCCATTGTTTGAGTGAAATAACCTTAAGTATAACTTAATCAGGTAAAGGACCCAACCCTCATGTATAAAGTGCAATATAATGCAATTATGTTTTTTGTATAAGCTTAAACCAAAGTTATCGTCAAAATGGTGTAATAGGAATAATGCTTTATTTATAAAAGAAAAAATTACAGTCAAATTTAAAATTGGCTCTTACCCTCAATAAACACTATAACTTTTATGTACAAAAACATGTACACACATGTTTAACTACTTAACTTTCATGATTGGACAAACATAAAAAACTTCACATTTTTTACCTGTCTAACTTTATGTCATGAAAGTAACCTTTAAATACACTGGTAAAACTTGATCAGACAAATCACTTGTACAAACATATAAAACCTTATTAAAGAAATTAAGAAGAGCTATGGTGGTGATATATTTTATATGCGGTCATTCCAGTTGTAGTGATATACAGATATATAGGTGCTAATTTTATTATTTTGTATTTTTGAAATAAATCTATTTTTTTATTTAATTTTCCTATTTTTCTGTACTGTTATAAATACTAGTTTACTTATTATAAAGTTATTTATTGTATAATGTTTTATTTTTTATAATGCTCAAATCAAAGTTCTCCTGATATTGTTATTATATTATGTTCATTATATTTCTTGGGACAAAAGTCCAAAGTTAAAAATGCAGGTTGAGTTCCAAGCTGCCTGGCTCTTTGACTAATCAGACATTGTTACTGTTTGAAGAGTAGCAATACTGTCTTTACTTAGCACTTGAGGAAAATCCACTTTCCAACATTATTGAAACGTTTCTTATGCTGGTTGTGCTTGTGTCAATTATTGTTGGAAAACATCGCCGTCATATACATTGCAAGTAAAATACTCTTAAGCATAGCATAAAACAACAATGAATCAATCCAAACTGCCTGAAATAAACTATTTTGTGATGGGATGTTTAAGACAACATATGAGCCAGAGGTCATAAGACTATGAAAATTCATCTTAATAGGTAGCCCTAAGGGAATCGTGGAGTCTTGAGATGTAAATTGAAATTCCACCTTGTATTTCATTTCTGTTTGTCTGATTAACGCCGTGTGGTTTCCTTTACCTGTTTGTTCGTCACCTTCATGGTATTGAAAGGTACATGTATATGTACAATGTAATATAACAAAACATAAAGTGAGTCTGAATAGATAGACTTATCAATAAATAATCACCAAATTCATTTCACACCAATTTTTTTATCAATTAATAAAGAGACCTACCTTTTGGTGACGGAAAATGTGGAAAGATATATATATTAGCCAATACTATAAAGAAAGTGCTATGGTGCGGGAGGTCTACCATACAGCAGTTACTTACATGCAGGGGTTTAGCCTGAAATCAAAAGTATGGTGTCCAAAATGGTCATTTTCCTTCACTTTTTAAATGACTGTGTGTCCACTTTTGATAGTTTCCCTATCTCCTCCATGTTAAAGTTTCTTAAAACAGGGTGTCCAAATGCTGCAATTTTTCTCTTCAGGTTGTCCATCTGGACGGGTGGACGCCATTGCCTACATGTAAATAGTTACCATATTTGCTCTAATGGGATTATGAACGCTATCCATGGACTCAAAATAAAATTTTACATAACTGCTGATGATAACAGCCTATCCAGCATCCTAACTAGGATAGGAAATTTGCCCGTCAATAATCACTATTTTATGAAATTTCTACCAGCCTGGATGGCTCTCTAAGACAGTATATTCAGGCTCAGTTTATATTTTGTCATCTTCCCTTTTAAAGATAGTGTTAAACCCAGTATTAAACAAACAGACAGCCATGATAAATTTTGAGAAACCAAGACTAGCATTTATTTTTGTTGTTAAAACCTATTTTTATTTGTTGAGCTCAGATCAGTTTAAGGTTATACTTTTGTTACCCCATTTTTTAGTGTAATTCTCTTTGCTTATTTCCGTGATATTTCCTGTCAATTTCAAGGCAGATTATGTTTTAAAGAACATATGAATCCTGAATCTCATACAATTTTCCGATTCTGTTCATACAAGTATTTTATTTATTTACCTCTATCGTGCAATTCTGTTAACTTTTTTCTGTTCTAATCTTTAGAACTATGTTTGCTCATTCTTTAGATTTTGACAAGCCGTTGAATGGAGACAAAAAGAGACATAAAGCTGATAGATCTGTTCTGTGTCATGTTTTTCATTCTTTATTTTCCCTCTCTTGTCTAAGTTTATTTTCAGAAACATCTAGGGTGCCTTTCTTCACCCATTGGGCATTTACACATTCACACCAGTGAAATGAATATTAATGTGTATTAAAGTATTAAAATATTAAACATTTTGTAAAAAATAGTTGTTTTTTATTTTTTATCTCTTTGGTCATATATTTAGCATTTATTTAAGTCAAAACAAAAAATAAAAAGTTGGTGTAATAGAAAAAAATAAAAAAATGTAAATAGAACTGGGAAATTAATGCTGGGTTGGAACTGTTTTTTTTATTATAATTATGCTCAGATTTTGCTGCAAATGAAATCTGATTAATAGCCATACATTCTGGTTATTGCTGCTGAGTTTACCAAGATTTGTAGCCCATAATGCATTAATTAATCAGTCAACCCAAGTGTCAGTGGGGCATTGCCAACCCTCCACAGATATTAATTTATAGCAATTTGATTTAAACCAGATTAAACTAGGTCTAATTGACAGAAGAAAGAATGATGTAGATTATTAAGATGTGATAAGTACACATATATAGTCAGAATGAGATTGATTGCTTTCTTCCATGTTCACATAAATTATTATTAGGTATTGTGTATTTTAATGAGATTAAAAACACAAAATAAATAAAAAAATTTAAATTGATGATTTTTTTGTTGTTCTAATGCTGAAATTAATTGTTATTTAGGTTAGCGAACTTGTTATAATGTTGTTCAATTAATTAAAGCTTTATTATTGTTACCATTTGCTTTATTAAAATGCTGTTATGTTTCCTGTAGATATGCTCAAAATAATGTGATCATTTTTTTTATTTCAATATTCATGAAAAATATATACTTTTTTACTAGAGTTAAATTGTGGATAAAAACTTTTGGCAGGCATTTAACTTGAATCAGAAGAAATGTTTATTCATTTACATTCATCCACATGTAGTATGCATTTTTTCTCTTTGACTGTATTGGAATATTTCGACATTTTCGTAGAATGGTTCTAATGCTTCAAAGAGAGTCTTTCCTTGCACCATTGTATTCAAATGTCATATTTGTGAAATATGATGTAGCATTCTCAGTGTAACACTTTGATAAACCAAACAGTTGTAAATGGTAAGAAGGCTTTTAACCAAGTCATTGCAATATGTTAAGGCCTGACAGGGTAGATATTTTCATTATTTCCGGAAAATTAATATTTTCTTGGTTTGAACTGATTCCTGTTGTTTAGGTAAATAGAGACACCATCTTACAAACCTTCTCCTTTGAAGAAGGCCAAGTGGCTGGTGGTGTTCATTAAGATTCTGAAATAAGAGAAACACTTTGTATCTAAAATTATTGTAAAAACATGTTTAATCAAAATAACAAAATAAGCAATTCTTCCACAATATTAACATTTATTGTACAAAAGTAAAAATCTTTATGGTTTTACATTGTACCAACAGGGAGGCTAAAAACAATGTTATTGTTTGAGTAAAATAAGTTATGAAATTTTGATATTATATTAAAGATGTTAACGTAAACAATAGCTGTGAAGGTTTCCTATTTGGCATGCCATCTTGCAAATTGAATAAGTTTTTTGAATTATTAATGATTTCATTAGCATTCCATGATTGGCAATAAAGGGACACTTGCTGACAGACAATGTCGATTGTAGATATTGATGTAAACTATAGCTCTGAAGTTTTCCTATTTGGCATGGCATTATGCTAATTAAATACGATTTTTGGGTTTCTTAAATATGTGATAAGTATTCCCTGATTTGCAATAAAGAAAGTCATATTGAGAGACAATTGTCTTCAAACTTGTTGTCTTTCAGTAAATCTGTAAGAAGTTGGTGTAGGTATCTTAAAGCGGTTTTTGCCAGGTTTCATGTCAAGTTTCCCACAAATATACTGCTTATCTCAATTTACTCTGCCACGCTTTTTTGAGACAAGTCAAAAGATACATCAATTCCCATTTTTAAAATATCCTCTGTGCAACGTTTTTACAAATATCCTAATTCAGCATAAGGCAGTTACATGTAAAAAAAAATGGTAACTAACTGTTATATGCTTATAAATAAAACTTAATTATTATAATGTCCATATATTGGGTCATAGAATTGCTCATGAGTTCCAGACATAGGGGGCCTGTGGCTCAGTGGTAGCGAGTGCGCTTCCTGAACTGAACATGCTTCGATTTAGAGTTCACGGGTTGGAGTCCGCCTTTCGACCATCAGATATATGAGTGAGTCACATTTTGTGGCTCCAGCAATCGCATGGGTGGTTTTTACGAGGTTTCCTCCCGGTTTACCAACGTAGTAAGGCTGTTTACAGCGTGAAGTGGACAATCTGTCTTCATATACCCCAATCAAACAAATCATATAAATGAAATACCCTTGAGTACTACGTTAAACACCAATCAAACAAGCAAACAAACCAGACATAGGGCACACATGTTCCAAATAAATTAAAAGTTGGAATCCCTATGTATCCTTTGACTTATTTAGCAACTAAATACCACTTAAAGATTGGAGATGTGTATGTGTCCACTTCTTACCTGCATGTCACGGTCAAATGTTTGCTATCTTTTTCCAAGCAGACTACTAGTATCGGGCAGTCCATGGCTTCCTAAATAAATGTTTACTTTTTACAAGTACCTCTTGTTTTATAGTTTGTAAAATATATTTATCCAAGGTTACAGGTATTAAAAATTTATACATTTGATGAAAACAAATGAGGTATCAATCTTTTTTATGCTTTTATAATATAGGTTTTATATGTGCTTTGGCTAAGGAATAATGACAATGACTAGTTGTTTTACAGTCCACTGGTAATTATATGAGCCATGGGCCAGCCGTAAGGTGCAGTCATTAAACAACAGCACTTCATTTAATAACTGACAAAGGTGGTTACATGTTCAACAGAGCACCTTTTCATAGAAACTTTTTTTATCGTAAATGATTTCACCCTGAGGAAGTCAAACATGAGATGTTATTCACAAGAATTTGTCTTGGGACCCTAATGTATTTTTCATCCTTTCTGTGTTTCAGGAGCAGATTTGTTCGGCCCATGATATCCTTGATGAGAAAGGCATTATGAGACTGGTTATTACTGTGGGATCACTGGTTGCCATAGCAACAAACCCTAAACAATCCGCAGTCTGACTACTGTGGGCGGAGTTGCTAGGGGGTATGGCCTCTGTCATTATCATGTTCGTTCTACTCGTGACAGCTTCTGAGCACATGGGAGCTCATCCATATTGGTAACCGTGACAATACTGCTTAATCACACTTCTGGTAAAATGTTTGAAATTTGCACATTGAAAATATCATGGGAGAAACTGTTGAACTATTGTGCATGTCTACATGGCAAACAGATAGTTTAATAGAATGCAATATATTAACTTCATGTACAGATTTTCCCCAATTAGGTAACAATTGTGCAGCGATCAAACATTATACCAAAAGGATACATTGTAACCAGGGTAATTTTAACATTATCGTAGAATCTCACCTCCATGAAAAAAGAGATACCCTAAGGGCCAATAACTCTGTGTTCATATTTTCACCATCTGTAAAGCAAAGTCATTTGAGAAAAGTTGCATTGTTGTGTACATTTAACACTTTTGTATAAGATTGATGAGTTTTGTTTATGTTTTTACAAATTTACCTTAGGTGAGTTTGTGAGCATATTTTGTACGGAAATATTTAATGCTGGTTAACTATTTTTGTTCTTGTCAGTAATGTGAACATTTTTAGATTTTGTGATTTTTAGTTTCTTCCATACCGCACTGAAATCGGAACATACCAGCCGGCCATTGTACCAGCCAATGATTGATTGGATTCCATTGGGCCAGATATGTCCTCAATATATTTTAATCTGCAAAAGCTAACATTTGTTACCAAGAACAGTGGGACCATCTTGAGAAAATAGCATTTTACAAAAAGAAAAAATGATGTTTTCCAACATTTGAATAATCTAAGGTTTAATACATTATGTTGTAAAATTTTCTGCTCATATGACATTTCTGGCTAATTCATATTATATATCTGGTGTATAAATGAGTCTGTATGTTCCGGTTTCAGTGTGATTCATGCTGGCAATGTTGCTATGGATACTTGTAAATATTATTACAGAGCTTTTTATATACTGGTGTCATAATCTTTATTTACCTTTTTCTCTCTCTCTCTCTTTTTTTTTTTTTTGATATGAAAACTTACATGGTCTTGAAATCAGAAGTCAGTTCCAGTTTTTCATTGGGAAAAGTAACTGAAAAACTTTTGTTTTTTTAAATGTCTACATCTAATGGGTAATGTGCTACTTATGTGATGAATATGGACTTGTTCCTACTGTGCAACCGCTAGAAGACAAAGTTTACTTAGAAGCCTGACAGAGAAATGTCCCCTCTTATTTAAAAAAAAAACTAACTAGTGTCCTGCAATGTGGCCCCAAAATCGCAAAGGTTTTTTTTTTACAAGGTTTCCTCTAAGTTTTCCCACCATATTCAAGCAAGGACAGTGTGGAGTGGACAATCTGTCATTTCACATTAAACGGCAATCAAACAAGCAAAACTATGTTTTGGGTCTTATAGTTGTCTCATATCATGGTATCTTCATGAAATACAAATTTGTCATATAAGTGAGATACCAAGTTGAGTTGGGCATGAGACACCAATCAAATACACCAGTGAAGAAAATTGTTCTCAGTGATGCCCAGGGGCTAGTTGCTCGAAAGACTAAGTCTCTTACACCAGATTGCCAATAGTGAATTAGAGATACGTGAAGACCATTTACATGGCTTGACTTCATCTAATAGCGGATTAAATTTAATAGCCATTTAAGCAACCAGCCCCCAGGTTGTTTCTTCAAGCTATATGAGTTAAATAGCTTGTGGTGACCTCCCCCAAACAATCAGACACCTAAGAGGTCTTATTTTTCCCAGCTGTGTTATCACTGGGCAATTACATGTATCAGACTTCAGTGCAAACTTCTTGAGATTATAGAGCAATTGTAAGTAACTTTTTTAATTGATGTGCAAACTGTATTGTAAAATTTACAAAACAAGTGACTTTTTATAAGATTAATCAGTAAAAAAATAAATTGCTCCAAAAACTGTGATAATTTAGTTAACAATCTCTAATAATATGCAGCTGGATGTCTGTCTTATGTTTTGCAAAAAATAAAGCTTTTCAATGTCGTTTCATATAAATGTGACCTGTTAATTATTAGTTATACTCTTATACTAACATGAATAAGATTTTTTGTTATCAGATAAATTCATGTTGTTTTCAGTATATTATTATTCTGTTTTCATTTCTAGATCCAACTTTTGGTATATTTTACAACTTGCTTAGATAATAGAATATAAATAGAGTTTCATCACAATTACACATGCCCAACATTTGAAATCCCTTAAATCTGCAGTTGAATTGATTTGAATTACAAGCTGATTTTGTCATTTTGTTGTCATTTGTGATGATTTGTCATGTTCATTCAAGTCAAGTTGATTTTGGTTCTTTTTTGTACACACATGTACATAGAGGGAACCATATAATGACAATGTATGAGTCAACATTTTGATTCAGATAAATGTACCAGTCATGTTGTAAATTCCATACATCTATCAATCAAAGGTCATACTTAAAATAAAGGAATTCACCTCTAGCAACCCGCTAAAAATACATATTTCATGATTTCCGCCCAGTTCATAATTGCTGAGGAGGAATTCATATGTCATATATCATAATTTACATTCAAAGTTAAATTTAGTATTAAATTCACTGATACATACCTTTAAGTCTCAAAATTTGTATCATGAATTATCGTGAAATCATCTTGTTGAGAGAATCCTTGCCATTGTAAAGAGGATCTAAGAATTCTTTCACACTAGAAATTTACATGGAGTCAACTTTCATTGACAATTTTTTTAAGCAACATTTTGAAGATTATTGGAACAACATGTGGTTAAATCTCATCTTGGCAATTTTACAGAATACTGCTTGTCGAATATGGATAAAATTACAGTTGTATGGCAATTTCAATGGAAAATGTATGATACGGATTGTAACTTAGTTAGAAACTGTACAGTCAAAGAATAGTCAAATAATATGTTACAGTTTTGCCCGGATATATATTAAAATATGTACTAGAGTCAGCTGTGTGCTTGATTGGAACGGAAATATATTGGAATATTCACTAGAGTTGGCTTTCCGCTTGATTTATACTTTCTATATGGTATTGCGCAGTCATTTTTTACTTAAAACCTGAATCACTGTTTTGTATTGTATGTTTTGTATATGTGAGATAAGTACTTTGTAAAGAAGGATTTTATATTTGATGTGTTGTTGTTGTTGTTTAATTGTCGAATTATTTATATATCCTATACATATAAATGTTATGAGAGTGTTGCGTGTCTTTTCTCTAGCTGTAATTTTGTAATTCTCTTGTTGATGTTGTTGTTGACACTTCTGTAATCTCTTCAGTGAGATTTATAAATATTTCTACTGCTTATTATATGTAATGCAGGTAGGGACAATTTTTTCATGGACTAATTAGATTCTGAAGAATCAAAGATTTTTAAAAAACACACATTCATGAATGCTCATTTTTCCTTGCTGAAAATAAGCTAGGGAAATTGGAGGGAGTTTTTCTATTGCTTTCAGTGAAAACTGGCGCTAAGCCAATCTGTTCTTATGATAATATTTGACAATGACTACGAGAGGCGCTTCCTTTTGCCTGTTTACCTGGCATGACATCAAATGAGTGAATCAACACCATTTCTATCAAAGTCTATGTATAATAACAACTCTGAGGGTAGTTAGACAATAAATCCATTTGACTCAACATTTTGGTTTATGATTATGGTTTTGTCAATAAACCGAAACATTCAGTCAAAATGACATTTATTATCTTTCTTTTGAGTTATTTAACCAACCAATCAAACAAACAATTTGTACTCGCCCTCTGACCAAGGGCAGTTTGTTAAAAGAGTAGCAATGCTGTTTTCACTGGAGTAAAATGAACTTACCTGATTTACAAAGAAAACTCACTGCCTAGACTTCCTACAGCATCAGTTATATTTGTCCTCAAATCCCTTCTTTTGTTTTTCGTTTCATTATCATAAATTTTCAAACTTGATCACAGCTGTTTGAGTAAGATATATATCATTGTTGGTGGAAACTTCATTAATCCACTTAACATTTTTAAGAAAAATAGGGCCAGAAAAAATCAATGACCGGTCTCAAACATTGGATAAACAGTGATGGTCTGGATTTTCAAATCCGGCTTTTGTTTGAAACCAATAAGCCTGTTGACAAATACTTGAAATATACATGTAGCACACATGTAGATGAGAATACAGATGCAAACTACAAATTGTGCTTTATCTTAAATAGAAAGCTTTAATTTCGGCTCTTTGACAGGATTTTTAGACAAAGTTGTTACTCAGATTCTTATTAAAACCCACAACTGCCAGTAAAAGAAATGCTTTACATGTTTTGTTATCTCCGCTTTAATAAATTTGCAATACCAAATGATTCAAACTTAGTTTAAATTTGTAAAAGCGTCTAAAATGAGTAGCTTAAAAATATAACTCATGATAACTTCTACAATGCAGTTAATTTGCTTTATCAATTTCATGTGATTTTCCAAAAAGTTATATTATATATTTGTCTTCGTCCAGTTCACATTTTTAATTTAAGTGATGGATATACAAACAAGCTTTCCCTGCCATTTAATTGCCCACTTAATAATGTCTTAGTTTAATTTCCAATATGCTGCACATATGTGTACAACTTTTAGTGTAATACAGGAACCAATATGGTGTAAAACCCCAATCACATACAAACGGCTGTTACATTGTACCTGCAAAATATCTGTATGATTGTTTTCCAAAGAGAAAGTTGAGTGGATGGGGATTGATTCTTGGTCCCATCTGAACCACCTTCTGGCTGTGTAAGGGCAGAAGAAGAGTAGCAATGTTGTCTTTACTTAGCCCTGGAGGAAAATAAACTTTCCTACATTATTGAAATGCTGCACATCTTGGTTGTGCTAGTGTCAATTATTGTTTGAATACACTGCCGTCATAAACTTGAAATACACTCGAGAAATACCATAAAACACTAACCAGTCAATCAATCCCATATGAACCTAGATGACTTTTTTTTGGAGGGAACTGTCTTTTGCGCTGGTGCTAATGGGCAACACAAAGCACAGGCTACTTGCACAAAATGACCTACATCATTAATATCTCCTATGATATTTTTGTGCCTATAATTGAATGTGCCCAAATTTTACGCAGATACATGTATTTTGTTGTACAATATCTGTGAGAAATGACCCCCATTGTGTTGTGGTCTGGTCATCCTTTGTTGTCCGTGGTACTCTTAGCAGTTCACCTATCCCCGCTTGACTGTCGAGCAAGCATTGTCAAGGCAAACTTATGTTTATGAAGTTAAATGAAGCTGGCTTTGATAAGAGCCCAGCTTGAGTAGTTTCCATATGCAAGAATACCTATATATGACTTTTATATCAAATAAAAATTGTTTTTGTACTGGTTTTTCGTGATTTGCTAATTGTCTCAACTGACAACAGGTGGAACCATTAAAATATTTTAGTAAATAATATATTTGTGTGTATTTGTACATTCATGGTTGATCTCCACCGTATTTTTATTGCATTTTGTGCTAAATGCCACTTGTCATGTGTTATATAATTCACTGTATACATATATGTTGTGTTACTTGTAACTAGCTTGAGTACAGTTCAATTGTAGTGTACATTATTATTTTTCTGCCTATGTACAGGAAACCTTCTAGCCACAAGCAAGAGAAACTTCCACCAATGACTTTGATCTTGGCAAAAGTGTACGCTAGTTTAGAGGCTCGAGTAATGCAATAAAGAAATACATTTTTATTTATTACTTTTGTTCTGCTTTGCTCTGTTCTAGGTATATACATTTTTTTTTTTTTTCAATTAAGTAGGATTTCATACATAAGTTTTGACTGATTTGGGTATCTGACCAGTTGGGTTGATTATCGGACTGGGTGAGGTACCTGGCCAGGTGATTGGCTGGGGTATAACTGATCAGGTGGGCTGTCATCTGTGAAAGGGTATCTGACTAGGTGGGGTACATCTAACTGGGTGTGGTGCCTGACTGGTGGGTTACATGGGATATATGACCAGGTGGGTTGTCGCATAGGGTGGAATATCCTTTCAGGTGGATTGTTGCGTTGGGTGGGGCACCAACCAGGTGTTTGTGTGGGGTATCTGACCCGGTGTTTGGCTGGGATATCTGACCATGTGGATTATCTTGTTGTGTGAGGGTATCTGACCAGATGTTTGGTTGAGGTATCTCAGGACCAGGGAGATTGTTGTATGATAGGGCATGTGTCTAGAGTGACACGGCAGGAATCATACAGAGTCCTGAGTTGATTAAATCCTTGATTGGTTAACTTCTGAACAAGTTACTGGGCGCCTTTCCGTCTGTCACAAATATTTGTGAACACGCTAGCTTGAAAACAAATCCACGGGTTAACGTCAAACTTGGTATATAGCTTCCTCCTGTTAAGATGATGGATGGTATTGCATTTAACCAAATTCCGTTAAACGAAATGGCCGTTATTACATAACTGAAGCATATTCATGTCTGTATGTGTTGTAAGCACTATAAGTAGAGAATAAATTCACGGATTAACTTCAAGTACAGAATAAATTCATGGATCAACTTCAAACTTGGTAGCCTCGCGTCCGTGGCTTAGTGTCAGCGTGTGAGCGTACCAAACTAAACCTGCTTTGATGTACCTTTCACCGGATCGAGTCCGCCTGTCGAACATCAGGTATATGAGCTAGTCACTTGGTGCAGTGTGAAGTGGACATTCCGTCGTCCTATCAATGATATACCCATGAGTCCAACGTTAAACCTCAATCAAAGAAACAAATCAAACTGGGTATGTATAGCTTCCTCCAGTTAAGACAGCGGATGGGATTACGTTTCACCAAATTCTGTTAAACGAAATGGCCATTATTCAAATTCTGTAAAACAAAATGGTCGTCAATGCAGCATTTTACATACAATATACTTGCCTATGTGTTCTGAACATGATAATTTTGAGAAAAAAATCACTGAATAGCTTGAAAATTTTACAAATGAAGACAAATAATGGGATTTCATTCCTCCAAATTCTGCCAAAGAAAATGGTAGCCATTGCATGATTTTTATATTTTTCAAACCTGGAAAATAGTTTCATCCAGTTAAATTATCGATGTGATTGCATTTCATTTTGCAAACCAAAATGACCATCACTTAAAGTGGTAGCGAGTGTGCTTCCTGAACCAAACATGCTTCGATTTACCGCTCACCGGTTCGAGTCCGCCTTTCGACCTTCAGGTATATGAACGAGTCACATGTTGTGACTCCGGCAATCGCGGCGGTGGTTTTTACTAGATTTCCTCCCGGTTTTCCACCGTAATAAGGCTGTGTACAGCGTGAAGTGGACAATCCGTCGTCATATAAGTGAAATACCATTGAGTACCACGTTAAACACCAAACAAACAAACAAACAAACAAACCAAACTTTGCTTTTTTCGTTAATACCATATTATGTGGTTGTATTTCACTAGGTATCGCAACAAATATGGCCGACGTTGTATATCGCACCAAACATTAGTTCTTTGCAGACAAGTTTCGAATTAAAACTATTATTATTAATTCAATATAAAAGGAATGCAATCATTCCTGATTTTAAAATTAACCGTACATTAATTTACATGAAAGAGCTCATATATAACCTCTATACTGGTAGTGTCGAGTTCTAATAGTTCAAGTGTAAAATCAAAGATTACCAATTTGCATTTAGCTCATATATCGATGTCTGTATATTTCGATTTCAATCTGTCTCCAAGTTAGAAACCTTGTCCGAAAACTGCTACCTATTTTCAAACTCGTCTACAGCTACCAAGATATAGGCGGTCGTATCCAAGCTGGTTGGACTACGTGACTTACAGATTTGAATGAATGTAATGTAAAATTTTCACTTGAAAAAAGTTAACTTTCCGAAAATAAAAACTAACCTGAAATTCACTCCAAAACGTATTATACCAGATAAACGTCTGGTTATATAGTTGGTGAAGGAACCCAAACATCTATCCCTCATATAAAAAGTACATGTATGAGATGACGAGACAAGCACGGACCTGAAGTTAATGATGACTCACTAAATTCCAGCACCTGGCTGATTTTCATAGACTTTCAGATGAACAATAGTTACAGTTATTTCATCGTGTCCTAGACAAAGAAGCCTTGGTTTGATATGAACTGCTAAGTGAAACAAAGGATTTACATGTTATGAAGATTAAGAGAGAGCTTTCATAAAGAAATATTTCAAAAGCGGCCACTAAGCAAGACCAAATTTTACAAGAATTGTTTAAAAGTCGCCGAGGTGAAGATGAACAGTACAGGATTATATAAATGGTATGTTAAGGCTTTCCTACAAGAATCAAGATGTTCCGCAGAATGTCTTCGTCTGCCCCATCATAACTGGCTTGAAAACATGTCTTAAACGGAATGTGTGGATTAAAAAACCAAAACCCATTGAAGAAGAACACAGCTCCATTATGTAAGAGAACGTCGAACAGTGTTGCACAAAGAAAAAACAAATGACAAAAAAAAAAAAAAGTTATTGGATAATTTGACATAAATGGAAACTTTGGTACAAGAAACACTGAAAAAATACGGCACCGCAAGTATTTGAAACGAAAACGAACTCTTAACAACTTTGGAATTGCATATGATTTTGAAACACAAATAATATAAGCTAAATTAAATTTGTGAATCAAGAAGAATTCAACAGAAAAAAAATCAAGAGATAACTACAAGATGAAAAGAAACCAATAATTCAACGAATCCATATCATGGCGTTCAACCTGAAGCATCATAAAGACATTGATCACTAAATATGAGTGTCTCTTGACTGGCATTGTTCTGGAAGTGGCTCCGGAGTCATACCGTACATCACAGAATTTCTGAATCAGAGAGCGGCGCGGAAAACAGTTAAAACTTTTTTAAAAAGTCTTTAATATGGTCTTCTGGACTCTACCGCTAGTCAGGGATTGGTTAATCTTCTTATCATTATCTTGATAATGCAAAAAGTTTGACCCAAAAATTGTGTATTTTAGAATGTTATTTTAGATTTGAAATGTAAAATGTGTGCTTAAAAGGTTATGTATATCGAAGGGCGGAAGGGATTAACGAGATTATCTCGCCTCAACTTAATACCTGCTGACTATTACCACAAACCAATTTGGGAAAAGCCAACAGATGAATTGCATGACCGTTGGGGATGTGTATTTGAACTGAACAGTAGACCTGGAGAACAAATCTTTGAGGGTGGTTTAAACACACATTTATACAGACTACTCATGCTCCCAGGTGGAGTTACTGAC
>JARFOD010105441.1:0-16041 GCA_031763545.1 Mopalia muscosa
GTCCCCTCTTAGACTCTTCTCTTCAAACTATCTTAACAGTGTGGGCGTCAAGATCCATTCATGGATCTCTTGTTTGTGTTTGTTGGTAGTTAAACGTGTTCTAATTGAAGCAAATCAAGTTTAGAATGAACCGCATACATTACAGAAACCGTGTAATGTTAAAGTGGAAATAAAGGCAGCGTGTTTTGTTATTATCTTTTATATTTACTTCATTCTCAAATTCCCAGCCCTAACTTTTTTTACAATAAAGGGAGGAAAGAAAAATTAAGCAATCGTATATAACACAAAAGGCTGCATGCGTCGCCATCGCGTAACAGATTCTGTGTCGGATGTAACGTCCAAGCGCCAGTACGTTTTCGTGCAGTTACAGCCATGCATATTTATCTAGGCGCTATTTAACAAGATACTATGGAGTCAGTCAAAGGGATTTGTCCGTCTCTTACGAACCCGAATACACTGAAATAGCGTTGGAAAAAATGAGAAGTGCAAGTACGGGGAGCTCGGATAGTGATAGCTATGAAGTGAGGGAGGGAGACTCGACAAGGAATGGTTCGGGATGGTGCAGAGTGGCGAGTGTGCTGAAATGCCGACAGCCTGTGAAGTGCTGCAACATAAATTGAAAGAGACAAAAATTAGCTGTATTTCTGTAGATTTTTCTCTTCTGTCTATGTTCAACCCTGATGTGTGTTGGCCTTGTATATAAGTTTGTTAATGTGGAAGCGATCCGGAGAAGTAGCTCCAGAGTCACTGAACAATCGGTAAGACATGCTGTCACAGCGTTTATTTTGCGACTGCTTTGGTTTAATTTCAGTTGGCTTTTTTGTGTGCAGAACATTATACAACTATTAAAATTGTATGTTAATAAACTGTCAGTTTGACAATGATCAATTAAGATAATCACAATATACTAAATATACAAGTGTACTGAACCGCGACTGTAATAAATATTCATATATCATGTAGCTTTGTATGCTTGCATCCAGGCAAACCACTCACAGAAGTCAACATGTGCAATAAAGTTCACCCAGTTTTCAGTGTTATTTTTTAACACTTTAGTTTCCGTTACCAATTCTTTGATATCAAAAATAGCTTCCTTCACATTTTAGATAAATGAAACAAATATAACTGATATCTACTGTCAAAATTGTGCTTTGATCTTGCTACCTGAAATGTTGCCACAGAGCATTTCTGTGGAAGTCATTTTTTAAATTTTTGTGTTATTTATTTTGATAAAAGAAGCTTAAAAAATAAGTAAAACTAGGTCAACTAACTAGTGAAAGAAAACGTATCGACAACTTTAGGATGGACTAAAGGCAGTCATGGTACTGCTTAAATTCAAAGTATTTAAATTAAATGGCCAGAAAACGTTGGCTAATGCAGGATCATGCAGGAAAGTTAATAGCACTGCGTTAATTTGTTGTGGAATGCATTGAAGCAATTGCGTTCAGGGAAAATGCCAAGATGAAAGTTCACTTGGAGCACTGCCTCCGAGAAAAGCCAGTGTGACAGAACCTACATCAATTGCGTTTTCAATGGTTTAATGGCCAATGATCATTCATATCATAGCGTACATCAGCAATGCGGGTAGGAATAACCTTCTGTTTCGTTGTTGGTTGTGTTGTAGAAAAAGATGATGGACGTCCTCCCTTTTTCGGTTTGCCCTTTTTTTATAAGTACAACCGCTATCAGGACTTTAATTATTTTTAGATGCATTTCAGCTGTATTATTCGTCAGCTTACCATCGGTTACTTTTCAGGTGTCGTATGTACAAGGTTGACTTCATGAGATCCACATCTCCGATATTCAGGTTGTATTGCAAAATAGAACGTCCCTTGAAAGCAACCATTATTTCATCCACACATTGATTGTCTTCGGTATTACTCACAATTATAAAGTTGTCTCGAAGAGCTGAGAGCCGTGGATGGAGTTTCCGGACATGGTCTTTTTCTGTCCACAAAATGAAGATACGCCACCATTTTATCAAATCTATTTCTGCTTATTTGTCCGGCAATTGGTTCATATTTCAACTTATCGCGCCAATAGTCGCTCACTACTGGCATTTTTACGAGTTAGAGATTATATCCATCTTTCTGTAGAGAGTAATTATTAGTCTCTAACACTATAGTCTCGAGCATTTCATCCGTTTTTAATATTATGTAGTATTCATAAGGTACTAACTCTGGTTTTGATAACAGGGTATTCTGAGAGAGTGACAAACTCCGTCGACGTTTTTTCAAAGCTGTAGACATCAGGTGTTTTTGTTTTCTTTTTCTGGTGAGCTGTATTCAGTTGTATGTTCACCATGTATATGTCTTGAGGTGTTTAATGGTATATCATTGGCACCCCTGTTTCCATCATTTTCATCGCCCCCATCTGATAGCTGTCCAAGTTCACTTTGCGATTAAGCCCCGTGAGGGAGCGGGTGGGCCATGGCCCTGCAGAATACTCCCTCGGCGAGAAAAGAGGTTGCTTTCCGTTGCCCTGGTGTTCCCAGAGCTAAAGGGTATAAACGGGAAGCAGGTTTGTTTGTGATGTTCTTTATTTGTGTCGGTCGTCATATAAGTGAAATACCCTTGAATACCACGTTAAACATCAATCAAACAAACAAACAAATATTTTGCGATTATAATACAGCATGGGCACATCTTTTACACTAGTCAATTCTTTACTTGTCATCAGAAAAGTTGTTTATTAATTAAGTAAAGCTGTATTTAACATGGTCGAGTTTTCCAACCCTTTAGCCGGAAACATCAATTTACTACAAGCTATAATATAGGTTTACCGGTTTACTGGACATTTTTAGATTTGCCATACTGATAAAGTCCAGTCGTTTTATTTACTTATAATAAGTAAATAAGTTATCTAATGAAATATTAATTTAGAATGAATGAAATAATAAACACGTATACATCAATGAACTTAATATTTACGTTTAAAACTTTTACAATTTTCATATATAAATTTGATTGATTTGGTTTAGGTCGTTAGTGTGAGTATTTATTTTATCCTCAATTCAGGAAAGTATATAATATTTTAATATATGTAATCGTTTTTACCAATGTTGTCAGAGGGTTTAGATTTCAGATATTTGTGATATCCTACAAATTATTTGTGATGCAAATTAAACAAGTTGCACACTGTGTTATTGACTTCACTTAGCAGACATGTGCTTCACAATTATAAGACAAAGACAATCAGCATACTTTAATATATGTTTATCTACTGCAAGGGAAACTAGAGGGTTAATAGCTAAAGGTAAGCTTAGTTAGCTCATAGCTCGACAACTATCTCCAGGCATGGTGCCTTGCCTTTGATGTCCGTGGTCATTCCAGTCCTACGCCAATATCACGAAAAAAATAGACAAACATAAGTCTGTTGGGACACAAACAAAAACTAAAGATCCATCAGGACCAGGTTTGCCATTCCAAGGACACGAGGGACACTCTTCAGTTTAAACATCCGACCAATGTAATTAACATTGGGGAGGCTGGACCCCTTTCTCCAAAACCATCTGTAAGTAAGTTCCTTGGTTCGGAGTCGGTTGCTGTGGCAAACCAATTCGATGCCTCGGAAGACATTGAGGTAGACATCGAGCCTCCTCCCTCCACAGCTTCTGATCTCTTCATACACTGACACAATGATTTGGGGGATCATCACCTACCTCCACCTACTCGAGAGAAGCCCAGTGGCGACTATCCACATTTGAAAAGCCAACAGACCACATAGTGCTGTTGGCTCGCCAAAAGGAAGCGATAAACATAGACAGGTGTAAGGGCAAGCGTCCGGAACAACCATCTGTACAATGGACCTGTTTTGCAACATTGCTCTTGAACTTGTCCTTAGGTTCCCTTAGCAGGGTGATGTGTATCAGAAAGTATATCAAATATAGGTTTACTTTTTGTGATAGATAGTAAATAACAATAATTGATATCAAATTTACAATTGTTTTAATCCAACAAGAAAAATTAATTATATTGATATTTTAACTACTTGTATGCTTTTAATTTCAATTTATTTTCCATTTCGACGTTAACTGTTTAGGGCGCTACTGATTTTATTATTTTTAAATAAAAAGTAAAGAATTGGACGATGTTCACGCCACAATGTAACTCAAATACCACTAAATGTGGCGTAGAAAACTAAATCAATCAGTCCCGTGACATAAATCTTCTAAAACGTAGCCCTTGTGACTGAAAAAGTTATATTTGCCATATAGGGTTGTAGTCATTATTATCCCCTAATGCTGCGTTCTCAGTGCCAGAATTGGCAGTACGATGGAAATCGTCGTCTTAACCGTGGTGATCCTTGTCAGGTAGGACAAGGATCTTGAGGTTTAAAAAAATTCTACCCTTTATACGATCACCACCTTTACCTCAAGAGCTGATAATATCTGTTGCGATCACCATGATCTCAATCTTGCCGCCAATCCTGAAAGTGGGAACCTGGCATAACCGTCCAAAATTTCCCTACGAGCAACACGATGATGTTGCCACGACTGACCGTAAGATCTGATAGATCACCACGATTTAGACGACGATTTCAATCGTGATAGTAAGAACGTAGTATAACAAAAACAAGGTTTGAGGTTTTTGTATGTGGTTAAAGTATACGATCTGAAAACCTTTGCCTGTAACTCGGTGTCAAGAGCTGCATTACTGTGGATAAAGTTAATGGATATGGAGAAGCCAACAGTAGAACTATCCATATCATTGGAAAAAGCGTGTCAGTGATTTTATCTTTGTCACATATTAGGAAGTAAGATTTTTTAAGGTCACCAGACCACATTTTTCAGAGTTTGAAATATAATGGTTTAGTTTATCGAATGGGTATATTTTTTATAACTTTCTTATTTTGATTTTCACTGCTAATGACAAAAAACCTACCCTTTCTATTTTTGATTAGGTTCTTAGTCAATGGCTTGTCTTTTCTTTCCATAGTTTATAGGTTGGGTTGGGGAAGCCATCATGAGGCGTTAATATGTTTAACCAGCCTTGTCTCCCACCCTACACTGAGTAGCAATAATAGTGAGTCTCCCCCTGCCGTTAAACCAGAAGGTGCAGGTATCGGGAGTTCCGCATATGGTATACTCAGTTGGGAAACTAAAAGTTTCGTGTAGGAGGGAGGGAATTGTGCCTCACCAGAACTATTTCCTACTAAATTGACCCATGGACCACTCATCTGCTATAATATAAAAATTAAAATGGGATGAAAAATCTTTTTTTTCTATAATTTTATACTTTCGTTTTAACTTGGATTTTATTCATTAAGATGAAATCAATCATTGCAGGGCGAATAATGAGCCAAAGGGACGTTTTAGGGCAACATTGTTGTGATATCTTTCCGTCAGCCAATTTGCCTGTCATTCATTAAGATCTCATTCGCATACGACTTTGGACGCAGCACACTGCCTTTTTTCGCGGAGGAAGCTGGGGGAGAATATATTATGTAGGGCCTGTGGGGTATTTTGTCTAGCAAGGTTTTGGAAACATTGGCACACAAAATTATCTACAAGGTAATAAAAATCTGTACCGAATAAAACTGGCACAACAAAATAATACGGATTTCAATTAAACGAGTATATTTTGACTTTAGAAGAAAAAAATATTATTCGATTTTGAAAAATTAAAAAATATATATATTTAACAACAACAGAGTTTGGTTAATCCTGTTTTATTGGAATATCTGCCTTCGCGGCTTGTTTTTGCTGTGAGTTGTTCGAATTTACTTTGGAAAACACATTTGTTATAACACATTATGCAGTAATACCCTGTGGAGGTCTCCTCAAGCAGTCGGAATAGGTGGATTTACGATCGTCATTTAGTATAACAGGGCCATTTAGAATGACTATGTTTATTGCCAGTTGACTGAATAAATAATCGAATAACCTGAAAGGGAAAGTAAACAAAAAAGAAATCAGTCAAATTAAACACCACACCAAGCTGCTAAAAAATATACTATTACATTTTCCACGCAAAAACTCATAAAAGTTGGTGTTGTAAAATGTATGATAGATTTGTTTTCTCACGTTTGGTGTGGTGATATCACTTAAGTTAATAAAATGCAATAAAACGTAGCACATCAGTTTGATATGACTTTATTCTGTATAGTTTTACAGCTTCATTTTTGCATTGTTTATAGTAACTTCAGTTATTTTTATCTGTTAGAAATA
Source organism: Mopalia muscosa (assembly GCA_031763545.1). NCBI lineage: Eukaryota > Metazoa > Mollusca > Polyplacophora > Chitonida > Mopaliidae > Mopalia > Mopalia muscosa. Next base: position 6,170 of record JARFOD010105441.1, read on the forward strand.
TTTGTATTAAACTTGGCATATTCCTAGCAAGGTTATGGAAATTTTGACATATAGAATTATCTACAAGCTAATATATTTTACTGTAGATTAATACGTCCCCTATATTATTTTAACGAGTTCAAGTGGTAAACGGGGATTGCGCCAATGCAAACAGCTTGCATGGTAGTGTTTCATCACTTTAACTTTAAACCCTCGCTTCAATAGAATTTTATCCTAAAATGCGGTAAGTAATATTTTTCCGTTTGACCGGCCCCGTGAGGGATCGGGTGGGCCATGGCCCTACAGAATACTCCCTTGGCTTCCTCGGTCGGTCGTAAGAGGCGAGAAAAGATGCTGCTTTCTGTTGCCCTGGTGTTCGCAGAGCTTTAGGGTAACGGGAAGCAGATTTGTTTGTGATGTTCTGTATTTGTGTCCGTCGTCATATAAGTGAAATACCCTTGAGTACGACGTTAAACACCAATCAAACGAACAGTTTGACCGTACTTTTATAACATTTGTCACGATGGTGATTACTTGATGTTATTTCATTATTGCATCGCCTGTAAACTTGTATGGGTGAATACACCGCCTGATTTAAACTGTCAGAGATGGACAAACAAACATAAAGCTATCACTAAGCGGATCATTATAATTACTTCCCAGTAAAGCTAATGTAAGTGGCCCATTAATGCTTACACAGTTTAGAAGAGACATTTTCAGCGAGAAAGCAGATATTCTGTATAACGCGATGCTATAAAACTAGCTACTTTTAATGCTTCTCTCCTCTAATTTGGAAGATGTACATTCAGAATTAATTGGTGCTAAAAAGTTAACATAACGAAACATGAGCCATTGTGAAATTTGCCAGTAGTTCAGAAAAATATTGTCTTTACATTATATAGTATAGGCGATAAACTTAAAAAAAGTGCTATTTACTTTTGAGCAAGACTTGGGTCACGGCAGTCCACACTGAAAAGTGAATCAATGGATATATAGAGACATTCACAAATTGTATATCCCGAATACTTCACATTAAGGATTCTCATTTTACATCTCATTATATCATCCTCGATTGAACCCTCCTCTCAATGTCATTAGCAAGCCGATTGTCTGTACTCCTGCATTGTGTACAATTCTATTTCTTACAGACACCAAAATAAGCATCATTGGCTATCCCTGTAAAATATTCATTTACATCCATTATGTATGAAGCAATCGGATTTTATTACATTGATTTGAATTACCAAATCAACAGCTAAGCTGTATTCACACTGTTATGGCATCCGACCCCTTAAAACCGGATCGAAACTAAGGGGGTTCCCAACTTTATGAAGGAACGGTAGTTCAAGTGATGCTCCTCTGCAATAAAACGCATATACTGTAGGTAAAACGGGCATCGTTTCTTGTGTTGAATTATATCTGTAATTTTCTAATTGAGCTATTTTAATTTTATATAATTAGATCTTAAACATAAGGTAATGCTGATAATACAGTCAAACTAACCAGGCGGCCCTATCTTGCTACTTTAACTACTAAACAGAAGAACTGAACAAATATTGACCAATCAAAACTCGTTTGTCACATATGGGGCCTAGGCCAGCAGACCTATAAAGTCAGACTGTATATCGAATGTCTGCCTTTGACAGTTGACACATGTGGTAACTTACTTTATACTCAGCGACAGTGTGCAAACATTAGGACTTCAAATATCCATTCTAGCCAGACGTTGAAACGGTAATTCCTCAGAGCAAAACGTATTGCTTTCTACAGGATCAAATCGGTTTAAATTCACAATGCTGTAATGTTTTATTAACCGTAACGCACAAAAGTGCAAGTCGCGTGACGTCATGAACAGGGTTGGTCATGCACAAAATATCAGCTACCAGTGGTCATACATAGGTATGTACCTAACCATCAGAGGATTTTATAAAATGAAGAAAAGATAAATCGATGCCATATTTAATTATATTTAATGGTAACCTTCCAAGGTATAAAGGGGTTATAGAAGCCATGAGCATCGCTTTAAATAATGTTTTGACGATGCCCCACCCCATGTGTTTCATATTAATGGACGTTATTCAAAACGTATAACAATAATGGACGCAATTTTCAGCTTTCACTTCTTTTTATTCTTCCCTTGAATTGTCGTCTTTAAATCCTAAATAATGTAGTGGAATTTTCAATCTACACATCAACTTGTTGACAGACTTATGTCTCGGGCTAATAAATGGCTATTTCCGATAACGACGGCAAGGATCTCACATATCAACAAAAACTGCTATTTAAGGTCATTGAAAACGAACTCATCGCGTGTTTTTAAATTACTGATTTTATTAATACTCTGCCATAAAGCCTTTGGCTCTCTAACACTGATGGGTTCTTCATTGATTGTCTTTAGAATTTTGTCAAGCTTTTGGTCAACAGTAAATGAATTCATTGGTTGTTGGATTGATGTTAATCGTCGTAATACTTAAATATATTAACTGTAATATATCACTATATTTAGTAAAGTATTCTCCACAGTTCGGTAATTCTTGTGCAACCATGATGAATGTCCTCCATCATATCTAGTCAAATGATGTATTTGGAACAATGAAAATACATGTTATCCGGACATGTTGCTATGACGACCGGTGCAGCCCTCTACGCGATGAACATATAGCGCCTAAGGTAAATAGTGTAGCAACTAAGAATGTAATAAATTGTGCTTTAATTTAACGCAGTTATTTTGTTTGAACAGATTAATAATAACCAGCAGGATTTTCTTGCCTTTAAGCTATAATTTTGTCTAATAATCAACGATAGATATGGTTGAAAAATACAAGACATAACAACGACTAACATTTCAAAACGTAGTCAATTATTACCAATTACTTCCTAGAAAAACTAATGAAAAAAGCAATTCTGGACGAAAATTAATATCTAAGGGACATAATCCAATCAATATAACAAAATTGCTTGATTGCTGTTGCTTACTCACAATTAATCACCAAACTTATTCAATGCTAAAAGTTGTGTCGCTATTGACTACCTAATACAATAAACTCACTTTAACCAATATCAGTCACTTTATATACTATTTAGTTTACTTCTTAAAATTAAAAAACGCGTTATTTATATTATTGTGTTCAAATGTATATAACTACAGTGTTTGTATCTACCCATAAACGTTGAACTACTAAAAAGAAGTATGCTTTTTGTAAATGTAGCGTCCACAGGTTCGAGTTTTTACAAGGATTCCTCCCGGATTCCAAACTTATTTCAGCAATGTGAAATGTACAATTCGTCGTCATATAAGTGAAATATTTTTGTGTACGACGTTAAACCCCACTCAAATAAACAAAACACCTAAAGAGCAGTTCTCAAGTCAAGTTCTTAGTACCAATAGAATAGCAATTCCAGAGCCTTACATTCTAACCTCTTAAACCAGAGTCAATGCCCTATTTAACTTTCATTGCACAAGCTGCAATCCCTTCTACAGTCTGATTTCATCAAGGAATCCATTTCTGCTGGGGGTGACTTGAATGACCAATCACTAGGTCAATAAAGCAAAGTTTATAGAATTGAACCTTGTGAAGTCACCAGGCTAATAGTTCTCTCCGATTTTTGAAATCATAAAACAAACATAAAACCGTATTTCTGTTTTTACATCAAATCACATCTATTATTCAACAGTAGAGTATGCTCGTATTTGTTTTACATTAAAATCCGGTCTTTCAATGTTCCTGCTGTTTGCTCGTTTATAAACACTAGATACATAAACAGGGTTCTATATTGAAACTTAGATGCCTCTTTTATCATGGTAATGGAAGGAACAGTCTCGTTTTAACCACCCGATGATAGTCGGCCTACGGGGCACATATTTTGAACGTTCCAATTTTCCAATCCATTTAAAATATTCCTATCCAATTCCCAAACTTAACCAATTAGAATTGACCGTGTGCTTTCAAAAGATTGTTTTACTAAATTACGAAATATGTGTTTTCTCCGGAGTTTCGCCAGCATTCGCGTTATGTTGTGTCTTAACTAGCCTGGGAAAAATCTCTGAGTTATGGTCGAAAGAGTGGTTCTGGCTGTTTTCGAGGGGAAATAACTATTAAAACGGGAGCCAACAAAACCCCGTGATCCAGAAGACCTCCCGACATGGCTAGAACTATTCAAATATAAACACCAAAACACCCATCAATCAGTCATTGACTGGGAAGCTTGTATTATATTACAGATTTTACTAACAGAATTCCATAAATGCAGCTCTGTTTATAAACTTGTCAAATGGCAGTCAAGGATGTTTAATTAAGAGTGGTTGCTGTTCAGTTAATAGTATAAGTAACATTATTTTATTACTCTGTTCCTATATCGCATTGTTATCCTTTGACCAAAAACAGTTCACATTTCTTCAGTGACGTATCTGCTTAAAACTTAACAGACACATAGATTACAATAATGTTTATGTGATTTTTATTGGCTTAATAAACTGAACACTAAATTACAATTACCCCTTTCCTATTTGAATAGGAATGCGAGTTCGGCAAGATCGATGTTTGGTCATCCAAAATTGACTATATTACTTAAGCATTTATTTGCCATTCTCTTATAAGTGAAATAACATTTTTCGACTTTAATTTAAGGTAGTAATTCAGCGGTGCGTAATTTAACATAAAATATGTATTTTTTCGGTAGCATGGATTGATTTGTTTACATGTAGGCCTTCTGTAATACTGTTGGTAGAGACATTTTGAAGAAACAATTAGTTCAGGCCAATTCATGTATAAATATAACAGTAGCTTTATAATGTATTTGTTATTCAAGAGTCTGAAAAACTTCTAATATAAATCGTGTCGACAGGGAAAGCGTCACGTGTGTGTCAATATTTAATACGCCACCTTCACCCCGATTGCAACGCTGAACCTCACACTAAATATTTCATCAACATTTTATAAAAATGACCCCATAGCCTACGCAACGATCTTAACCACGTACAGTTGAAACTAAAAAATGCGTTTCACTCTTTACTCAGTAAATGATAAAAGTATGGGTTATCCATGTTTCATTCAGTTATGTGTGGCTTTTTGACAAAAAAATATTGATTCTTAGATGTGTTATGCTAATTTATGATAGTAAGCTCGGAAATCTTTGAAAACACATGTACTACATTGAAATACACGCCATTCTGTTTTCATGAAACTTATTTCTTATCATGTCCGCATATTTTTATCATTTTATCAAATGTGCTATGATTTGTTGATTCTTGTGTCATTAAAGGATGTATACATACCGTCAAAACATTTGGAAGCTGGGTAAAAAATCAATATACGGCATATTTTTTTATTAAATTTATCCTTCGGCTCCGATCCGTGTGAAGCCCCTGGCATTTACGTCCTGTTTTCTTCGCCTAGACATTATTTTTAGAACTTGCTTTGAAAGGTTTGTACTGAAGCCAATTGCTGTGCAAACATGAATTATTCCGTCAAGTTAGCTCCAAAAAAAAATTCAATGTAAATTCATTAGATTAATATATAACTAATTGCCTGATCTGTTGAAATGAAGGGATGTGGGTCTAGGGTTGATAATAAAAGTTGCTAAGAAATATTGAGTAAATCTAGATTTGAATAGAGACGAACTGATGGCGTTAAATATGCAGCAATTGCATGCATTGAATCCTTTCTGTGTACAAAGCTAACCTTTTGTTCTGGTTTACCTTTGCCATAATCTAATCTAAAACGACACTAGTTTTCAGTTAGTACAAATCAATCCATAATTAAACAAAATACCTAACACCCTCGTGGTGACAATTAATCATGTATATGTGACATCGTGTACCAGGTAAGTACCCTGGCTGGCTGTTAACGTCTCACCTCTTCTGTTTCTCACCTTCACAGACAACGCACTCTAAATTATTCATGTACTTGTGGTTAAAACAAGCGAATCTAACAAGTCGCATTTACTACAGACACAAATACACAGAAGGAAAATAAAGTTGATTTCCCATTTTAGTCGGGAACATTAGGTATAGGAGTTACACGATGTGGCTGCTGTGTAGAGGGGATCGTTTACGACATTTCCTCTCGGGTTTCCACCGGTAATAGGCAAGGAACAGTGTGAAGTGGACAATACATCGTCACATAAGTGAAATACACTTTGGTACAACGTTAAACGACTTGTTCGTTTTATTTTGTCATAAAAAGTGACAGAAGTTTTCATTATTTTTGGGATGCGGTTAGCTGTATAGTTATCTGAGTGATATATTGTCAAGAAAAAACAGCTTTTTTTTAACTCAGGGCAATACCCTTAAATTTGCAGTACTCTCTCTGAACCACGATCTGGAACCGAGCCTTTATTTTATAACTAAAAGTTTATGGTGATAATGAGGATAGCATGTTGTTCTAGTTTACACTGATGCTTGGGTGTGTGCTTGGTAATAAATTGACAAAACATGCTAATTATTTATAAAGTCCAATGAGAATGTATGTTTATACCCAATTGACTTCGTGTCTGACTTGATTAACAGACTAGTGCATTTCACACCAAGAAGCAAAGGTTGATATTAGCATGAATAATGGTACGTGAATCATTACAAAGAACGTGGAATAGGATCTTCCGCCCATGAAAAACCCGCATGGAAAATGTCAAGGACACCATATTGCGATAATTGTGTTATCACCACAAAACTTGTCTGAAGATCTTCTGGTTTTACTAAATAACTTTTCTCCGCATACAATCATAGAACTCTGTCGATTGTTATCAGTGAAAGTACGATTCAGAATAGGGTACACCAAACGGATTGATAATAATATCACCGTACATAGACGTGAAGAAAACATTGTCAAGCAAGGTGTTGTTTGGCTTTAAAACTAGAAAAACATTATTTGACTAGTGTTAAATTTCCAGAAAGCTTTTGATCAAAGGCTAACCCCTAGGCGCTTACTAATCCTACTTTGATTTAGGATTACATAACAAGGTATTTTATTGATATACAACTTCTGGTTTATTGACGAGCATCATATATCCATAACATACCTTGTTATGTTGCTATCTAAATGCCTCTCAAAGAAGATTTAGGATAAGTTGCATTTTCTTTTTCTAAACTTGTATTATTTGTGATTGTTCCCTATATCTAGTAACATTGAGCTAGGCCGTGTATTATGCTTCTTGTATTTCGTGTTCATCCTATTCCCATCGCCTTCAGTCTTGCCGAGTCCTTTCCACTAAATTTGCTTGGCATGGACCACCGATTAATGTAATCTATTATTAGTTCTGTTTACTCATCCATAATCAATCATCGATCGGTTAACATTTCCAGGCTCTTTAATCATGTTTTCCTCTCGGAGGGATTATGATAAAGGCCTCTCTTTATTAACATGCCATTCAAGATTTCGTACAAATCCACAACGATGAACCAAGGCGGTGAATGTGATGTTGAACACTACTAATCAATCAATGAATCATTCATTCTTATCAGATACTGTAGGGGGTGGGGTATTTTATAGCGACGCTCGCATGCAATACGCATATTTATATATAGCAGTGTCATCCAATAGCAGTAAATTGATAGATCTGGTCCATTATTTAGAACGTGTAAGGAGAATTGATATCTCGGTTTAAGACTGAAGGCTTCGTGTTTAGTGTGATTACGTTGCCAGTAAGTGTGATCTAAAACTTTAAAATAACAGTATATGGACGTGAATCACAAATAGCATTTTCTTCTACACAGATAACATTTTTTGTCCGTTTGCCTGGAACTGTTAGCAGAGATTTTGTGATAATTGTATAATCTCCATATGGTGTCGCCTGGAGACTTGGCTACCACTAGAAAACATCTCCTGAGTGTTATAAATGCAGATTCTACACAAACAAACATTACAATGAGGCCATCTGTTATTCTTATTGGACTTACCAAACTACATTAACTGTAAGACGACGCGAACATAGTAGTAATTACTGTAGCATGTTTTTGTAAAATTTACAGTTCATGTCAATGTCAAAATGAAATTATTTTAATAGATGGAAGTCTAGCCAATCAATAATTGCTTAATAGCCAATGTAGTTCGACAATTCTCAGTACACCGTTGAAACATTGTTCGGCATTATAGCCACATGGTTCTCTTATTGGTCAGACCGGCTGAAGAAGTTATATATACATATGTATATAAATATTACGTTTGTGAAGTGGACTGAATGCTACTGCTTAGATGCATCGACTATAACTATTGCCCTTTTCGTTGATGTGATACGGGATAGAAAATATAATAAACAAGTATATGCTTAACGAATGATGTTATTTGTGACTATATTAATGTGTGAGATTTTTCATACAAATGACGATAAGAAAGTTAATTTGAAAAGCCGTTACCTTGGAACATAGTTGTCCGCGCCAACATGAGCGAACAAAGGGCTCTTCATGCAAAAAAGGCGAGAAATGTATAGCTTTCTTGTGGTAATAGACGGGATCAGGTGCGCTGAATAATGTGTTCAGTATATGTGTCTTTTATTATGGTAGCTCATCCATACATGCGCACCAATGTGGTTAGCTGATTGGTCAAGCGGCACAGAACGCCGTCAGACATTGTAACGGACTAGGTTCTTTTAGATGTTGAATAATGATTGTCGCACAAATACCAAGTGTTTTTCCCATTCTGTTTAATGCTTAAGTTTATTTCTTAATTTTGCCAATCCCTTAATCCTGATGTTATTAATGTTGAATAATAATGCCAATGGAACTAACCCCCAGGAATACATCGATTGTTTGTTTGATTGGGGTTTAACGTCGTATGCAAATGTATTTCACTTATCTGACCACGGATAACCCACTTCGCACTGCATTACAGTGGAAATAAATCTCGTAAAAGCCACCCCCGATATTTCCAGAGCCACAACAGCGGACTCGAGCAGGTGAACGGTGCATTTAAGCAGATTGACTGGGCTGCAGACCTTTCCAATCGACTATTGTACTGTCAAAGGGGTTTCTGCGTGGTTATTAGTGGAATAACACTAATACTCTCGTCTCTGTAAGTTATATGCACAGTTGAGTGGTTATATATTGTTTGATGTCAAGAAACTACCTCCATTAAAACGGACAAACACAAGGCGAAATATAAATACCGGTACATCACAAATCAATCGGTTTCACACTGACCAGGGAGCTCACTTCCAACAACCCCCTTTACTTCACAGAGAGCTGTTTATTTGCATTCTAGTAGCATTAACTAAGTTATTCGTTAAATAGAACATGCCTTGTATGATTATGCAGGTTCAAAAATACCACTGCTACTATGATAATTTCCAATTCAAAGACTCTTCGTTGTAAAAATATATATAGAATTGTTTATGTGGAAAGTTTACTGAAAATTTGGGTGCAATAAGGCTATATCAAACTCCAATAAATTGAAGAGACTATGGAATCCAAGTCATATGTGTTTTAGTCCTGTTTACTAACATCGATCGTTTTACATTACTATGATCTTGAGTCATCTTTTCTGGATAGAGGGATTGCATTAGAGCCGGATCGCGACACTGAGCTAGATTTCCTATGTAAACATGCTATTCAAAGTTCCATACAGATCGAGTATGATTAGGTGTTTTACGGTAAAGTGGGACAAATATTTTAACAGCTAAAAAATGGGTTGGATAAAAACTAATCCCACAGGGTATAACTGTGAAGAACAACGCCGTCAAGACCGCCAATCAGTTGTAATGTCCATGACGCGGACATGCATTATTTAAAGAGATGTGGCACACGCTAACTAGGAAGATGACACATTTAACACAGATTTCTTTATTTTTTCGTCAGATTTTCATTCGTGTTGGCCCTCTAGGCTTTAAATAATTCCCAATACTAAAGACACTAAATATGTATAGACTTAGCTCTATGTCAAAACAAACCTTGTCCATGCAGG
>JARFOD010105452.1:0-30494 GCA_031763545.1 Mopalia muscosa
AAAGGTTAAAAAGGGAGAGAACTAAAGAACTGGGATAGAAAAAGGATAGTAAGAGAAGAGTGAGAACCATGTAGGAGAGGACAGAGAATAGCTATGGGGATGGCCAGGGGTTTTCGGACAAGGTTTCTAAATTGGGGATAGGCTGAAATCGACAGACAACTAGTCTAGATCTGATCAAAGTACAGATTGAATTCTTTATTTTAAACTTGAAGTATTAGGACAAATGAACACTACCAGGTTATAGGTTATTGTGCGCTCAACGTATTGTAAATTAATGCTATGTAATATTTAAAGGTTGGAACGATTGCCTTCCTTTAATACTTAAATTCATTTTAATACTTTAAATTCGAAACTGGTCTTTGTGTTATTGTATTTCGGTCGTCCCTTGTTGGGGGTTGTATATGACCTCACGTGTATGCAGATGTGAAATTCCTTTAAATACACTTCCACTGTATGTAACATCTCGAAAGAATTTCAATTGTTTGCATACAAGCAATTGAGGCTTTGCTTTGTTTAATAACATTTATAGATAAAAGCGAACCTTCGTTACAACAGGCGTTCGGTTGTTAATGAACACATTCAGGTGTAACAGTATATGTTGAAGCATTGGCCACACTAAAACGCATACGACGAATAAAACATTACACTTATATTTGACTGATTGATAAGCTAACAAAAGAAAATGAGAAGATCGACGCCATTGAAGACGAAACGAAAAGATACCAAGGATATATTTCTAAAAATGAATCACACAGGCACAGTGATGTGAATTGCTGAAATTGATGATTTGTCTCATGTAGTTTTGTTTATATAAAATGGCAATATCTTTGTGAATTGTGGCTTGTCTGTGTTATGTAGCCTACATGCTTGGCTGTTAAATAGTATTATAAGTCGGTTATACCCGGATAAATGATATTCTGTGTATTGTAGTTTGGGACTCATTTAACAGCCATCAGCCATCATTTATCATGATTTCAATGTGAAACCATAAACATAAGTACGTAGATTCAAGGAGACTTTACTCAAGAGTTCTTCGCTTGTCTCCGCACCTTTTGTTGAGCACTGGAGCCAACCACTCTCAAATCGTGTCAATGGTAACTATAACTGAAGATATTAACGAAATTCCATGAAGCAAAACACGCTCTCATTAGGAGAAATTGCGCAATTTTATATTGTTAAACACAGGTCACCATGACACAGAAAGTAGTAATTACAAACCCACAAAAAAAACCCAACCTGCCCCCCCCCCCCCCCACCGAAAAAAACCCGAACACAACATAATACTTTATAACATATTAAGACGCGATTTTGGCTTAAGATAAATTCCGACGTTAGCTTTATGTATCGAGTTATTTACACGTTCCGTAAGCAATATTTCCTCTATTGATTTAAGATATACATCGACCACGTTTGTATATATACACTTACATGTTTGGTTTAATCTTAATTCATTGAATAGAATCGATATTTTATTGTCCACGAAGCATTCTTGATTATAATACATGTAATCTAATTTGACTCGTTCTCAGTTCCGCTGTCCGAGGTCACATTCGACTGTTTCCGACAAAAATCGATAAAAATCGGTATAATCGGTATTCAGAATTTAATCTCGTCACAATTAAACGAGCAAGCATTTTATGAAGTAAACATCTTTATCGGTATTAATATTATTTTGAAGTACTCTGAAACATGACGTCTTCACCCCACGGAAGTTCAGAATACTGTTGTTTTGAAACATCTAGCAAGTCAGGTGGTGACCTGCTTGTGTTTCATAATCGATAACAGAACGAAATGAAATCCGGTTTCATCAAGATTTTGATGTGTATCTTATATTTTCAAATAGCACATAGACTATTCGAACTGATATTGCTGAGAAGTTACTAGTGCATTTGGATTGGCCCGTTCGTAATGCTTCTGAGTTATTGCTGCAAATCGCGGAACTGGTCAAAATTCTAAAGACTTTTACTTTATATTCCAGTGTGCTTTAAATATTACAACAAAACAACATTGGCAAATATTAAGTAATAACCAAACGGAATTTTCAAGTACAAATCATTTTATTAGAACGATAAAATTAATTCAGAAAATACAAACCAAACATTTTCAATATATACGACTTGCATACTTAAACACATGGTATATTCATATATATTTATTTGTTTGTATATATGACGATAAAAGAATAACTTTACATACATATTTTTACAATAAATAACAACTTTCCATTGAAACATCTCACATATACCAACAATAACAAATTACTGTTTCCGATTTTCTAACCTCCAATTAGAATCTATGAAATTAATGTTATATTAGTATAACCACCAAATAAAACATTAATCGGAAACACCACGTCATAAAGCATGTCAGGAATAACTCATTTCTACAAATACAGAATTCGAAATGTAAAACACGCCTCTTTTAAACACATACAGAAGTTCTGAATATTCACATCATACATTTCTAAATAATAATCACTGTAGTATATCAAGAACCAATCCGATCTATGTAATAAAAAGTTAGTGATAATATTTATACAAATACTTTTATACGCGACATGCACACTCCATTCACACGTTTATAAGACACAGAATTACACTCGAATCGATCACATATATTCTTAACGTAATGTTTAAATAACAACTACAATTTAATCCCCCCCCCCCCCCAACGACCACACACACCCAGCGCACATCAATGAATTTACCCCATATATATTTTCACATATGTTGCATTTTGTATGCCGTTATTGATACCCTGTACGTATTTCCCGTCTTTCGATAAATTGCGCACTAAAATATATTTCTTTTATATATATTTTAATATATGGTAACATGTCATATTCACACGCACATCAACAGTTATTACCCATATTGTTCACAGTGTTCAAACTAAGTAACATTTGCAAAAGACATACTTAAATTGCAATTGGAAAGACCGTAATCCCTTCCTATACATGACCTCACAAAGTCACACCAATATATACGAGCTTTCAATTCACACAATCGAGCACACACGCAAGGTCACTGGGCACTATATTTGTTGCACACCACCCGCTAATACGAAAACAAAATAATAATAATAATAATAATAACACATGCAAAATACACGAGAATATGTCTTCCGAATTTAGTCAGATTAACGGGTACATTATACACTGAATAGAACTTGGTAGGTAAATATCTATATATATATATATAATCATGTCGGGAGTGTACACGATTTGAACCAATCAATGTTGCCTGTCGATAGAGTTTAAGCTACCCGAGAATGTATTTAATACAATGACAATAACTTCACAACCACACGGTTACAGGGATTCATACAAATGTACAACTATCACACGACGAGGACACTTAAAGTCTTTTGACGAACTAGACATACAAACTAAACCTTACCACCTTAATACGTTGAGATGAAAATAGTCTTATAAATTGATCTCAATTAATGTTCATAAAAATGTAAGTCTCGTCTCTCAGTATCTGTATCACAAAAAAACAACCAATCACTTGTCTTTACGAAATATGCGAAAGTATCGCTTTCAATTTTTACAGGGAGGTTATCTCCCTTCAAGGCACACGTTTCGCTTCATCATTTTCTGGTTGTCTATACTGTGCCAATACGATGGAATTAATTCGGTCAGCTTCGTATTAATAGTTTGAAATGCCTATGAATATAGTTCATTGAAACAAACTGACCAATCAACTGTTTCAGTGCCCCTGTTCGTCACTAACAATAACGGGCGCTGCACTAGATGACACTCCTCCAGTTTCAACCCTTGTTGTTGCTGTTCGCTTAGCTGAAATATCAAAATAAATTAGTGTTAAATTCAGTGAATCAAAAAATAACTTATATAAGTCAGTCTTTAAAGATACCCAGTTCTAGAAGTAATCATTAAAACACTCACTGAAGGGATCAGGAAACTATCTGACACAAAGGGACGAATAGAACTGGGCAGAGGAGCTCGATTGGAGGACACAATGGCAGTAAAAAGCGCAAAGCTGAGAATCAGTTTGGCCATTTGGTGTGTGAACATGAACAAAGCTACACATCAGCTCTCCATACAGATTCAGTATCCTTTCTTCAGAACATTCAAAAGTTTCTGCTTTGTTAACAACCATTTAACTGTTAATGAATAAAGTGATTTGACATATGCGTGTTACCCAAAAAGCAAAGTAAAACCTACAAGTACAAATATTTTTTTTCAGAGTGACACAGGAAAGTAGATTCACTGTCTGTACTTTATGTACACTACTCTCACAAACCAACTCTTACGACATGAATTTTAGAAGAGCTGATGAAAATCTCAATGGTTACATTCGCAAAGTTTAACTTTAACCAATGTAAAATAGGTACGAAATCATCCAAAATTCATTTCAATCGTTAAAGCAATAAATAAGGTATTAATGTATTTAAAGAGTCTGTGTTAGCCTGCACCTTGTGCCAAATAAATTTGTAAGGTCAAATGTAGACTTTAAAATAGCGTTGAATGTTCTTACATAGGATTCTGCGGAGTCAGGTTATTATACATGGTAAGATCAAATTTGCGACTCATTTAAATGAACAAATCCAAGGCGACACAAGGAAGTAGATTATTTTGACTCCACGAGGGTGAAAATTGCCCAAAGCTTTCCGTCAACATCGTGTATGTTCGGCAAATATCGTTGTTGACGTTAAGGAGAGAGAGAGTGAAACTCGGGTCAGTTATCGCGTGGCTAGAGGGCGCCACATGTCCCCTAACATAATGTAATGCTATTCTCCAATCCTTCATATGACCACATGTGGAGACCTTTCGCAGTGCGAAGGCGGATTTACTATTAACTTTCATTAAAAATTGATATTTATTTTCTTTAAGAGAGTCCAGCCAAAACAGTTGTGTCGAATAAACTGCTGATCCTATTGTGATAATTTACACTCAGGATTATCGATTAATTCAATAATCACGTGGGGATAAGTTCGCCCCCAACACGAAGTTTACTCTTCAAGGAAACTCAAACACGCTGAAGTAACACTAATCAAGATTCAAAATGAGCCTAACGCTAAACTGTTTCCAGATAATCAATCCAAGAAAATTCTCTGAGTACACACGTTTTTTTAAACAGGTAGACAGAATTTACATGCGATATAGCTTAATAAACTACGATCTGCTTCGATATTTTAACAAAGGATGTTTAATCTACGCCCATTGAACTATTGTTAAAAAACCTATAAGTTTTGCCCCCATTGTTTTGGTTTAAATAATTACTTTACAATAATACAACACAGAATATGTCACCTTAGCTCTGCATATTTTCTATATTGTGGACATAATTCAATATTTCTAGTTTATATTTGGGAGTAAAAGTCAAATGTTCAGTGTAAGCAAAAATTCAATATGTGAAGGTATACATGTGAAACAAACTAAGACAACTATATATAAATTTGCTCAAGATAAATGTTTAGAGTGAAAGTATCCCATGTTTATGAGGTTCTGCATAATTCACAGGTTGTTAATTTAATACTATATATTTAGGATAATTGCAGTCAATATTATGTAATGCGAAGTTATTAAAAGAAAATAAATCTCTATTTAATGTAAGGTTTTAATATATTTATATAAAATCTGCTACGGCTGATTTCCCATCTTTACCAGCGAAATATTTGTATATATATGCTAAATAGCTGATTATCTGGGAATAAAACGTGCAGTTTAAACATACAGCTGTAAATGTAACTATTGTCATACAAAGGAGAAGGTTTAACGTTATATAAGTTGAATGTTTTTTTTTAAATATTTAACCACGTAGATTTTAGACAATAAATGAAAAGAAAACGACACATTTTGCGCATTATATAAAATGAAGCCGTCTGCACAGATTTTTTTTATGCAAAACTTCGAGGAGTGAAATCTTTGTTAAATAAGATTTAGTTTTACATTGTGTATTGTTGGTAAAACAAGCGACAACATTAAAGTAGTATTTTCCTGGAATAGCCAAAAACCAATTTCTACGAATACGGCCATTCAATAAAATTTCCTAGGCCAAAAAGAAAATTTCCATGGGAGCCCTTCGTATCTCACTTTTCTGAGATACCCGGAAATTCACGACTGCCAACTCTAGGTGCTTTGCCTTCCGGACGGAATATAATACTACCTTTACACCTCTGTAAAATTGTCTAAAAGCCTTGGAATGCTTTTGTTAATTTCTCGTATATAAAAGCTGGCGATGCTTCAGCGTTTGCAATATATGCTAAACGTATACAGGCTTATAACCTATAATTCACATAATTATATATTTCATTGCAAACAAGTTATTTCGAAATGTCTTTCGTAACTTATTAATTGATAAAAATCGAAGTTATTCATCAAATCTGATATAGTGTTCCGTCTGTCTTAGTTCAGTGACTGAACACGGTCATGATGTGGTCATTCCGCAATGGAGGAACAGTTAATTTCCAACGTAACAAGCACTTGACACTCTCTCTACGGTTGTGTACATGTAGAACAACGCCTCCATAAAAGTGAAACACCCCTGAGTTCACCGTCAAACACGAATCAGTCAGTCGGCCGAAAACGCGAAACATCAAAAGTGAACATCAAAATAGTCAAATATTTTAAATGAAATAAGCGAAGGTAAATATTTCCATAGATAGTATTCAGAGATTTAAATTGAGTTGTTGTTGAAGTCTTGATGGTTATGCGTTTATATCTGCGGTTTTCCATGAATATAAAAAACAGGAGGTTTGATCAGACGTACCTGCTCTTGAGACACCTCTAGCCGGTATTATTACTGCCGCTCCCAGTACGACAGCGGCCACCACACAGGCCACGATGAGAATAATCATATCCATTTTCCCCCACATGTCATCACCACCCTCTTCCATAGAATCTGTGTTCATGCTGGAGTCATCATAATCAATTTCCTGTGTCCTACTGCCTTCTCTAGATTGAGAGTCTACGATCAAAACGTACATTTAAGGAGTGAAGGATTGATACATTTCCGGTTCATAGAAGAAGGCAATCCACAACAAAAGAAAAATGTTTTGATGTTAAAGAGATGCTGTCATTTTTTCTAAACGATTTTAGGTTGAATTTAAAGATAGATAAAGCTGATACTAGTAACCATAGGAATTTACATTATAAGATTGTCATCTGGATAACTTGTCTTGTTTTTAACATCACTATTTAAGGCACAGCCAAGGAAGATAATGTTAAATTTCTGAAAATACCAAGATGGCTTCGGAGGACTTTTCCAAAGATGAGATTTATAGTAAACGGCAAAACACAAACTGCTTTAAATGCCAAATACCCGGATGTACATACCTGTTTCTCGCCAGTCCATGGTAGTTCTTCGTGTAGTCCAGGCACCGCCGGCTGAAGCATCTTTGATTGTGTAGAAGGTTTCCATTCCATTTGTGATATGGTCATTGACGTGACAATGGAGAAGCCATGTTCCTGGATTCGTGGCACCCATTTCTAAAGTTTCTGAGGTTCCAGGGAAAATAGCCAAGACGTCAACGATGTGAGGATCATCTTGTTTGTGGATTAACACTTGACCGTGGAAGTGAACTGTATGCATGTCCATTGTGCCACCAAGAGCAAACAGATACCAGGCCACCTTTTCTCCTTTATAAGCTACCAGACCTTGGTTGTTTCCGAAACTGAATCCATTAATTGTGTTCATTATGTTACTCGCCATGAAGGTACTATTGGACATGTCATGGGTTCTGCTTGGGGCATATTTATTGGTCGTTTTATTGATGTACCAGCTCATGTTTTCGTCAAAGAGGAAGAAAAAGAGGGTGATCTCTCTGTCGATATGATCCTTACGTTTACCATCCTTTGTCAAGATGCCTTTTCTACAGATGATGATGCTTCCAACAAGCCCAGCATACACGTCCTTGACCGGGTTAACAGAGGAATAATACGGCCAGCTGATGCAGTTGGGATCGCTTTTGCCTGGTCCAGCCCTGTCAGGAACCAGCCATCGGTACACGTAGAAACCATTCTTGGTTACCATGTCATCTGTGTGCTTGCCAGTGTGGTCAAGGTATGGAGCTCCCTCGTTATTCTTTGAGTAGAACACGCCGTGTGGGTGGATAGAGTAAGGCCGACTAGCCATGTTTTTGAAAACGACTTCGATGACTTCGCCAACTTCAGCACGGATGGTTGGTCCTAATATTCCCAAGTGGATGTTACGCTCGTCCCTCTTCTTGGGCTCGGTGAAAGAAGCATCAGTGAACTCCCTGTACACGGCCTTGTAGTATTTACTGCCGATGAATCCTTTATCGTGTCTGACGAAGATGTACCCAGCTCTAAATCATGTAAAAAGATCAACTAATTAAGGCTAGAGTTAACGGCAACAACTGTGTCGTATTACCAAAACCAAAACGAAACAAGCACAGTCAATCACAGATAGTTCATTAAGATTTTCTAAACAGCTTATTTTACATACACTGAATGGAATAACTAAAATCGTTTATTCAGAAAGAGTGATAGGCTGCAATAATTTACAATTCAACCAATCGCATATGTTTTTTTTTTAAAGGTAGGAATTCATTATGGGACCTTTTTTTGTTGAGAAATGAATATCAGAAATTGACTTTACAAACTTACGAATCTGGACGTTTCAAGCTCTTTCCTTTGACTACATCTCTCTTCAATGGGACATATTCCCACTCAATCTCCACAGCCCCAACATAATATCGACGGGTATTGGCATCGTATGGGATACTGGACGGGGGCTTCATTCCACATCCATGAACTGTGTACAGTGCTGTCAGACCATTCTTAAAATGCTCGTTTGTCCTGGAGATCAAGCCCCAAATACCTAAAAAATGTAAAGAATATTAGTATTTTCAGCTAATTTTCATTCTTTTATAGCGTTTCTACAAAAAATTCTGTTTTGGCGAATAAGATGTAAGCTTTTTCTAACCTCGACTTTATATTTATTGATTTTACATCAATCTAGTAAATTTTCTTACAGCAGTCGTTGGCTAGAGGTGATGTTAGATATCAGTTGTGCTAAGTAGTGTATAAACATCATATACTATATCTTTTTAAAAGGATTTTCAATGAAGTACGTTTTTGTTATCCAATTTAAACTACTACAATAATTGTTGAGACCTACCTGGATTATCAGGTACCATGGCTAATGTTTGGGTTGTTGATGGGAAAACTGCAAAGACATCAACTCGGTTAATTTTGGACAGGGTGTTGCCGAAGAAGTGGACAGGGTGAATATCTGTTTGTGTTCCTAATCCTATTAAATGCCAGGACACTTTATCTCCAACACACATCTCCAAACCCTCCAAATTACCATATGATCGACCGTTTATGTCTGTGGAAAGAAAATCATGAAACAAACCAATTTAATATTTTTTCTTTCCAGTAACAATACTCGGTTTTAAGGGGTCATTGAAATCTTCAATTTAACGAGCTTAATAAAGATTATTGTTTAAAAAGTAATTTATCACCGATTTGACTCTGGGTAAGTTGAACATTTACAATGCTTGTAAACAGGAAGATGTGCAGGGAAAATTGATGTGTATATTGTGTATATGTGCAATAACATTAAATGAATAGATGTTATGAGTACATTAAACTCATAAACAGGTTAGGTTATTTTGTAAAGAAGGTTCCAAGGTCTTAGAGATACAACAAAAGGTATCCATGACCTTACCTGTAAAATAGCCAACAAACGGGATGTAGGCCAACCTAATTTCCGCCTTCAGCGGGAATCGTAAGTGGATTAAAACTCAAATCTTGACAAGGCTTACAATATAAACCAGGACAATAAACATGACGAATTGTTTTGAACAATGTAAAGTGCTTTGCTAAGGTGGCCAAACGTCGATAATGCAAATTGACTTTTGTTCCTGAGCAAGTATGAAGCAAATTCCAAGGCTAAGCACAAAGCGACAGGCTGCCTTTAGTTTTAAACACTGCCCAAGAGGCATCACAATACAAACCTTATTCCTAACGTTTCATTGGGAGAATTGCCAACATATCACCTGCCCAGATAAGGTTACATTCAGCATTTTGATAATCAGCTGTAGCTTTACTGAAGGAAATCAGCCAACATTCCAAACGAAATAGAATGCTAACCAATGCTTAAATCATTCCCCCCCCCCCCCTGTTTTCTGAATTTTATTAAATATCCTCACATATTATTAATAGGCATCGTGTGGATGTTATGGGTGAGTCATATAAATACCTAAATGGTCACTAAATGATATAGGATTTATTTAATCCAAGGTGTGTGTGTATTACATTATCTTGTTTCTCTAATTATTTTGTTTATTGAATCATCTTGCTTGCTAATCTATCTTCTTGGTTAAACTACCTTCTTTCTTTTATTACCTTTTTTGTTTAATCATCTTGTGTGATGAACTGTCTCTTTGATCAAATTACCTTGTTTCTTAATTTTTCCTGTTTGTTGAACTATTGTGCTTAAATTATCTTGCATAAGTTCGTCATTGTCGAATTTGGAAGATTGTCTTTCTTGCAAAATGATAAATTATCGAAGATACAGGCTGTTAAAACGAGAGAACAGCTTCCAAACACATACTTTTTTCCAGCAATTCATTTAGTTCTTTGTCAAGAGAAAGTAACCCCACATTACAGATGTATATTATTTTCCCAAGCTTTATGGTACTATAACGTTATGTGTTAAACTTGGTTAGGTTGGGTGAAGTGCTTAAAGGTTCCACTGGTCAAACATCCAGTATTATCGAATCGGCCTAAATTCAATCGAGATTACGACACGAAATTAATATTAGCCTAGACCACATTCTTGTGTATTTGTTACGTTTGTTATCGAACCGGGGTGTTTTGTCTGGCATTTTTCTCCACGCTTCGTAAAGATTCAGCAAGTTAAATAACAGCATTTTTGAAAGATTGCTTGCTCTTGAAAATTAAATACAGGTTCAATGTGAGAGAACACAAACCCCCTTTATTGACGCAATGTTTACAAAGGCTACTTTGTCAAAGAGTGAGAACAAAGCTATGTTGCTTATGTAATGTATTGCTGAATTGACGGTAATGTAGTTTCCAGATGTGAGTTACAAATATAGAAACACTTTTTGTTTTGACGTGTCACATGTGACTTATTTTCTAACAATTCAGGTATAGGCTATATTACTATAACCATTATTAAATTGAGCCCAACCTTTCAATGTTTAATTATCTGTATAGTAATTTCTGTAATGTATATAATTACTACATGTAAGACTTAATATTGAATGGTGAAGGACATCTGCTTCATCAACAAACGAAACCAGTATCGGTCCATCGATGAGGACAAAATACATAACTGTAGTCGATGGTAAATACGTCTATCAGATAAGAGCAGAAGCGGAAGAAACTCGTTTTTATATTCCCGGCCAATCCCGTTGCCACAAGAGATATCCAAGATGTTTATGGTTTTATTTGATAAGATTGTTCTTTTTTCATATTCCGATTGATTCACGAAAAAATAGTTCATCTCATTTTGTTAGATTCCAAAGAGAACAAAAAACTTACTTCTCATTCGGTTGGATTCCATGAAAGCCGGATCAGTTTTATTGACCTTGCTCATGTCTTTGATCCTCTTTTTGATATTCTCATCGAGGTACCATGATAAGTTTTCGTCTGTGACTTGTACCACTAAAATAAACTCTTTGTCAGCCCCTTTCTGTAACCACCAAACAAAAATAAATGATTTCACCTTTTTATTTTCCACAAGTTTTTGGGTTAAACGTCAGATCAAAGAATATTTTCATTTTTATGCTATATAACTTTGTCGAAAAGGTAATGATACATATTTATACAACAGTATTTATACTCAGTATAGCGAATAGTACGAAATATAGAGAACAGACTGCGATCCCAAATAAAATGTTCCGATGGTTTTGCATTTATTTAACACATAACTTTTGTGTTCCTACGTTATGTTTGCATTGTATTTTAACCTGTGCCAACATAATGTCCTAAAATTACAAATTCGACCAATAATAGAGATGTTAAAATAGGTGTTAAAACCAAGTGTGTTTCTTACCAAATGACAATATCAATTTAATATATAACTACCTGTCTTCCTTCGTGATCAAGTGTTCCTTTTTTACATGTCAGAAGCGGTCCCACTAAACCGGAACTTGTATCACGGACAGGGTTGACCGCTGATTGGTAGAAATTCGTCAAACAGTCAGGATCGCTGTAAGTGGGGCCAAAACTTTCCGGAATATACCAGGTATACGTGTACATGCCACCAGGGGGAATTGCATTATCTTTGGTCGCTGTAAGGAAAGGTACACACTTTACAATTAGGTAACAGTCGAATGGAAATAGAAATATAATATATTTATTTCGTCTTATTTAGTGAGATGTCTACGCGGTGTTTCTCCCTTGAAATGTTTCTTTTTACGTAGATCTGTGATTGATACGTCCAACAGAGTGTAATAGGCAAATGTTTGAAATTGAAAAAATTTATCGCGCACCTCATAGAATGTTAAAGAGAATTCGAAGCGTTAAATACGTGGATGTTAAATCTTCTCCCAAATTTGTCCAACTCGTATCTTCACATGCAGTTCGAAGTTTGTGTCAATGTAACAAGCGAAATCTTGGCCAAAAAAACTCTGACAAAACTGCGTAGGATATATATGAATATTTCACGAAATATTTGCAAGGGCATTAAATTCAAGAGTAATCCCGTGGAGAGGTTACGTGCGCAGGGAAGTCTTGGCAGACAAGAAAACATTTTTTTAGCAAAGATAAACTAATTCGAATCAGGTGCAACGACAGTGATAATCTGATCGTACAAAATACATGCGCCATCTGCAAGAGTTCTTTTCATGGTAAATATTCATATCCGTTAAACAAATAGTACAGAGAATTGGAACGTGTTATTATGCGTTATTTTTTTTTTTAAAGCTGCACGAATCCGTTCACATTTCTCAGCGATAAAGCAATCGACTAGGCCTAAGGTATATATATTGTATGGGGATAATTGCTAATAACAATCGCAATACTCGACACAAGCGCATCTGAGATATAGCGAATAGACCTTGGCAACTGATCAGGCTAAATGCAGAGGAATGAAACAAGCTGTACTTATTCCTATTTAAGAGTATTGTTAAACTACTAACCCTTTGAACTGTCATTGTACACTGCACCCTCATTGGCTTTGTCATACATAGCTCCGTGTGGATGCATCGAGTAATTCCTGGAAGCGTAGTTCTTGAAGACAACTTTGATGGATTCCCCTATCTCAGCTCGGATAACTGGACCCAAAAACCCAAGGTGGATCTCAGAGTCTGTTCTGTATTTTCTCCTGGTAAACGTTTCGTCAGTGTATTCAAAGAAAAGAGCCTTTTTGTATTGGCCTCCGATTCTCGTCATGGACTTGCCAAAATAAGTTGAGGATCGACTGAAACAGACGTTAGAAAGTCATGTTTTCGATGTTTGACTGAAGAGAAATGTTCATGGCCGAAAGAGCTCTTATATAATTTATCAAAGTCTGCCTATATGTTCTGGTATTTCGCATTTAAGCTGAAGGCCTTACATTCTGACTTATCATTGGGCGTTGCATATAGCTTAACTCACACAGAAACTTTTATGAAGTAATTAAAATTCAAATATATGTAAATGAACCCACGTGTAATTCAATCCGGTTTAAAAATGTCTTTCTGGAGTTATCAGGTCAAGGCATAAACAAAAATATTTGGTTCCATTGCATCTTGCTAGGTATTTTAGAACATTTTTGCTGTCTTGTTAACTGGCCAGAGTTCATCTAAATGTTTTCTGCCAAGGGTAGATTTAGAAATAAGGGCCGATATGCCACAGCTTAACCAACGCTTTGGCTGGCAATACCAGGTGATTAAAATAAACATTAAGCATTCGCATGCTTCAAGTGCCTGGATAAAACAATGGGATTCGACCGGCGGACAAGATTGAGAAATATTATCTGGAAACCCCATCAAGAAAATGCAGCAGTTTTACTATGATGTTGATATTTACACACTCACAAATTTGGATCCCATTCAGATTCCTACAACATAGGGCATGAGTGCAGTTAAAATTGGCTCTAGTTATAAACGATATATAAACCCCAAACTTCGGCTAAAGCGGATAACAAGCCTCCTTTCCTCACCTTGAAGGATCAGACAAGCTTCCACCAGAGAATTTATTCCATACAGAAGGTGCATATCTCCACCAGACCTCCTCGGCAGTGATGTAGTACGTCCTTGTCTTATGGGCCGCCGTCCATGTAGGTGGTGCATAGGCTCTCTCTTGGCTACATGATTTCACATCAAGGAACGCTTGCATACCATCTTAGAAAATAGATAATTACATGTTTACAAATGAACGGCCGTATATGTTAGCTGGACTGAATATGAGCTGTTGGTGCATGGGGGGAGATTTTGGTTGAGATATGTTTGTGCTTGTTGTCTTAGCCAATCGGGGAACCTACTCAAACCCACTAGTGGACAATATTATGCTTTTATAGGGAATTATTCATTTGACCCAGTGAAGAAGCCTAAAACACATTAACCCAAAATAACATGTTATCCAGACGAGTTTGGCTGCCTGCTTTCATTCGCGCACGCAGAGGGACAGACTATTTGCAGCAACAAATAACACTTCCATGCTGTCTAGCGATGTCAACATTTCAACAGTTACCTAGTCCTTCTTACACGTTTAACAAGCTCACATCGAGGCTGCTATTTTTGTAAGCGAGACGTTTTATTTCCTTGCCACTGTATACACTTCTGTTTTAAAGAAACCATCTATACAGCTCTAGGCACTGAAAGCTTTAAAATTGATAAGAAAAACGGGTTTGCTTTAATTATGAAAAGAGCAATGTATTATGAGATAATGCTATGTATGCACAGTTTGATGACTATTGCTTTGGTGATAAAATGCTGCAACCTTCATATCAACAATCCCAACACGTGATCGATTTAATATTTGTCAAATATCTTCACAGGGGAACTTAAGATGACACGATTAGGTTAAGTAATTCATGTACAAAATATTCTGCATAATTTTTGGGAAAGAGAAATGATAAACGATAAAGAGAGACAAAGATCTGGAAATGTTTTCGTGACATGTGCAAATGCTGAACACCTTCTACAAATGCTAAGCGCTATTTCGTCAAGTATTTAGTATAGGGGTAAAAACAGTGCAGTCTATACTGGGATTAACGAAGGATTATCAATGGATTAACCTGTGTGGTTTAGATTTAATTCATCTGAACGTTAAAATTTGCTCATGTCATTCGTTAAAATATTTTGAATGATTACGAGTTTTCTATGCAAACTTAAAGGCTGTCAATCCCCTGAGTCAAATAATTGTTCAGTCAATACATGAATTCTAATATTATGTTAACAGAGAGGGATTGTATTCAAACACAACATGTTCCTCAGCCTCCGAAAGATTCAGTGTCAACATTAACCACTTTTGGTATGAATAAAACTATTAAATTGGACACAGATGCTGCTGTGTGCTGGATAGCAGAGAAATACATTGTGTGTTTGTAAAACAGATTATTATATCATTATAGTAAGAAAGGTAAACTACCGAATCTTGTACTGGCTGTCTTGAGACCACACGTAACTGGGACCAAACTTTGAAACAGCTCGTTTGTATTTGTGTCATCAAACTGCACTTTAATGTGTCAAGCTACATCCAACTGCCTAAAGCAGAAGGAATTCCGTTCCAGCAAAGTACAGCTGGGCTTACTTTAAAGTCGTCAAGCATTTTGCATAAAACCGACGAATTTATACATAGATTGAAATGGCCGAATAAACCTTTACCACGAAGCAAAATCTCGAATTACACAAACGTACCTGTATAATGATCGTTTACGGCACATTGGATCAGCCATCGGCCCGGATTTTTGGGATACATGTCACCTGTCATAAAGTCAGCGGCGAATAGATGAACTGTGTCAATTCTGAAATATCAAGAGAATGTGCTCACTCAACATGGGTTTTGTACATGGGTGAAAATCTTTCTAGAGCCTTTTAGATTACGCTATGGGTATCCTTATATAGCATTGCTATGAACTACAGCTTTAGTTTCCTTTCTCAGGAATCAGCAGTCAGCTTTAAAACCGATTTGAGGATGGAAAAGAATATATTCTGTCTTTATTCTGAGTTTATGAAAAAGTGTCTTTCTGCACAGCCGAAAAGGAAAACCACAAATGTCGTTGTCGTAGTGGTGCTAATCTAGTCTTAAGATAAGATCGAAATCTTGAACAAAGTATCAGAGGATATTTCTGACGTACAGGATGAAAGGATACTACACGACTTATAAAGTAATGTGTGTTGATATCCTTTGTTTAAATTTTAAAGCAAGGTGTATGAAAACAGTGGATAAATATATACATATGTCAAACCACGTGAACGGACTGATATTTATTACCTGTTAAAAGTTAGCTGGTCAGGTATAAAAGAAAATCAGGCTAAAAATAGAGTTGGTCAGTCGTATTCTCGTTAACATCATGAGGCTGACTTCAAAAGATCGAGTTCCAGAGAAAGAGTGATAAGAATGTGTGTTGTTACACAGAATGTGTTTAATCGAATATATTAACCCTTACACGGCAACACAAATACAATGCTTACACTAATATATGATGCATCCGGGCGAGGCTGGTGTCCTGCAAAGAGGCGGGGCTTACCTATGATCGTTGACCGTAAAAGTTTGTCCATTGATGTGTGCTGTGTGCAAATCGATCTCTGTCCCCATACCAATCATGTTCCATACGACATGTTCGTTTTCACAAGCCTCGAAGGCAGGCAGGTTACCATAGAGACGACCGTTGATCGCATGCATCATGTTGCTAACGTGAAAATCCCGGTCATTAGAACTGGCAAGGGCATGACACTTTTTAGAATCTTTGCATTTGTCGAGGTTTTCTTCTGCATACCAACTCAGATTCTCATCGTACACCTTATACAGCATTACGAAGTCGTATTTAACATCTTTTCTCGTGTTGTCGTCGTTTAAAATTCCTGGAAATTGACAGATGTAAGAAAATGACATGGCTCGTATATTTTTCAAACAATAGCAAATGGCGTATCATATATTAACAAGTAGATTTACAAAACATATCTGCCAGGTATAAAATACTTTATTATTGTCTCAAACGGTAACTTTATAAATCTTTTTAACACTAAACTTCTCATTTAAAAGCTCTGCTATATCTACGAAAAGAATATACAATGGAGTGACGACACTGCATCCTTGTAGTGAAAAAATAAATATCAAACTATAGTGAAAATACCTTTTTTGCAAGTTAACAGAGCTCCAATCAGGCCGGCGTTCGTATCTCTAGCTGGGTTGATATGTGAATGGTAGGCCCAGGTCATGCAGTTAGGGTCACTGTCCAGAGGAGCGAAGTTCTCAGGAATCGACCAGATATAAGTGTGTGAACCATTTGGAGGAACCATATCGTCCTGTTTCAGTTTTCCCCATGTTCCATCAATGTACAGAGCACCTGTCAGAAAAGGTTTAAGTGAAAGAGGGTCGTGTTGAGTTAATGCAATCAAAACCCGAATGCCCTGCAACGTCAAAGATGTTAAATTCTGTGTTATTATTATTATTATCGGGCTTAGGTGTCCTTGTGAAAAACTAGACATTGACACATTGCTTCCGTATTGTCTTCATTTTGAAGGGTATTAATCCGTTGAATTCTTTGGGTATATTGATGTGACAATTAAATATTTGTGATTACTTGTGATCCGATGCAACGTAGGCACTTGGAATCAGAGTAAGGTTTTTCTTTTGTTGTCCCTTTCAAAATTGTGTACGTGAAATGCTAATTTTAATATATAGAAAGTGTCTGTCCATTGGAACACGATAACTTCCTATGCTTACATTGGATTTCAACAGCTTTAGTGTGAGGTTCTAATTAGCATTCAAGTGAGCTGAATGTTATTAAAGTTATAGGGCGAATAATCTTTAATATATATATTTCGCTTGCATGCCCCATCACAATTGAAAACCTGTAACCTGTTGTGTGAGGTCCTGGGGATGGATGTATGGTGTAATCAGTTACATTGTGTCAGTATTTTTAATGATGGTCAATGTGGTACGCCAGCAATGCGTAGTGTTTCATCACGTGATTTTTAAGGCTTTGAAATTAGAGGTCACAGGCAGGACAACACCCTTCTTATTGACAGGAAAGGTTAGTCCAGTTGACTAGGGATCATCTGTGTCAACGTTTGTCATTTGTTCGATTGAGCAGACGACATTCCTGCACGCGACGCGGATCAAATCTACGTTAAATTCCCAGAAAAAATATGGCACAGGGTGCACACCCCTTGAGGTAATGCTGGTAAGCTCGGGTAAAGCAAAAATTTTGTCTCACAGTTAATTGCAAATAAATTTAATATGCATTGTATTGCAAACGATGCAGTACATATCTTTTGCCGGTTTTGTTCAGGTTTGACCGGTTTACCTTCGTGTCCTTTCAAGTAATGTACACCGTGAGGGTGCATGGAAAATTGCCTCTTGCATTTGTTCTTGAAGTGAATGACGAAGCGGTCCCCTTTCTCGGCTCGCATGACTGGTCCCACGAGACCCATCCATCCGGGTTGTTCAATCTCATCCATGTAACTATCATCAGTGTACTGTTTGTATAAACACTTCTTATACACACTTCCGATCCTGTCTTTACCGTGCTTGATAAACATGCGCGCGTCCCTGCAAATGAAAACAATAATACCGGTATATGTAATGATATATTTAAGCACAAAGTTCCATTATTGAATAATTGTAAGATATGTCAAACGATTGAGGCCAAGGAATGATCTCAAGTTCGTAAATATAGATGTAAAATCATTACAAATGTAAAACGAAATTAGACTATAAGTGAGTTAGGGCTTCTGTGTAAATGCGTTACGATCCCACTAAAGATAACATAGCAGATGGGAATTTCTTCAATGTTGACATTCAATTGAATGCTGCGGTGTAACGAGTGACACAGTCTTAAACATATTGTCAGATTTTGAGGCCCGCTTACGAGGTACATTTGATGTATTGCTTGATGACAGTTAATCATATTGTGCACTGTTTAAGGCGGGTAGAATATAACATGGTCGATTTGTCACTTATACATGTCACTCTGTCCGAAGTCATCTAGCACAAGGTCAAGATGGGACAAATGCCATATTTGAAGTATTGAATTTTAAGACTTTTTGCAAACACAAGAGGTGGCTCTAAATGGATTTATCTATTAGGATGACTTGTGACTAACTGGCTTGAGTTGTGATTTGAATCATCTATTTGAATTGGTCTCAGACCTGGGTGATCTGTGTGTACTGCATAAACCGACGAGGAAAGATGTGCCCTCATCTTCTCCTGTTTAAAAGCCAAAGCTAAAGCTAGTGTAGATCCAGTGAAGAGCCTATTGGGTCCAGGAGCGAAATAAAACAATTCTCCTCGATTACGTCATTTAGATCTGTTGAAGCCTTTGACACAAATAAGGGGCAAGTCGTCATTTTTCACAATACTCTTAAACGAAATCTTGAAACCAACGCATTTATGGACATACTTTATGGGGCAGGGGGTTCAAATTTGGTACAAACTAGATATTTGATTTATTTGCATTTGATCAAAGAAACAGTCTTATCAATAAGATACGGCCGCCGTTTCATCTATAAAGTAAAGACTGGGCGTTTGCACGTTAAAGCTTAATGCGAAGTTGTCATCTAAGAATCATATCGCATTACTTATACAACAGGAGTTTATGAACTAATGTAAACTTTTAAAGGAAGGTAGATTTGCTCGCCAGATACTTGTCCCAAATAAAACAAGATCTGAGCCAGCTGTTAATGCTTTTTGTCCACCATTATAGCTCTGCCAAACCACAGTTCACATTTGCTTGCGACCTACAAAACGTTTCTCAAAGGTTAAAAAAAAAAATTGTTTAATGGGTTTAAAAGGAAGATCCGTTGCGAAGTCTGAAATAAAACACCGAAGAATAGGTGTTTATTTGGCTTATCGAATTCACGGTTCAACAAGGGTGTCTTATGAGTGCCGATTGTACCAGTGACCTAGTATAGATCCGACGAGTCCTCGAAAAGAGGTGCCCCTGTCAACAACACGAAACGTGTCATCCAATTCTCAGATAAACTGACACATTTTGAGACCAATAGCTACACAACCAAGACAGTTCATATTCTTTTCATCGATTCAGCAACTCATTCTGCTTTAACATAGAAAAATGTAGAATTGTAAACTAGATAATTTCGTATGGCCAGTCTTTCTGGCTGAACATCACTGGGCACAATTAAAAGAGAACTGCATCGCATACAAAACCTGTGTGAAAATCACACTTCGTTCTACTTCAGCAAACATCCAGACTGTATTCAGTTGTTAGGGAAAGTAAAACGTTTACCCATCACGGATATGAAGGAAATCAAATGTTGTCATTCCGTCTTCTTAGCGGGTTTTCCCCTAGAAAGGAACCAAACTGAGCCCATTCTTAGCGCAAATCATTGTCTAAGTCCTTTCTTTGTTTTAAAATCCAGCATGTCCAGAAATTGTTGAAGTTCAGGAGACCTATTCATGGGGAAATTGTATCCACTGTGTTGTGATCCAAACAACGGCTGGAAACCCATCAAATAACTTACCTTTCCATTTTATGATTGAATTTGAAATTTCTGACTTTTTAACGTATTTCTGTAGCTTACTCTGGAATTATTCACCATGTAAATTTCAGCAGTAACATCTGTCAACGAATTGGGGGGATACAACTGTTTGCTCAAATGACACACGAAGACATGGTTTTAATAGTTATATATGGTAGTTGGATTAAGATTTTGTGTAATTAATTAGTTCAATTGGACCTGGTTGTTCATGTATTTTCATTCACTTTGTCTCTTGGTTCCAAATTTATTTGTTTGTTTGATTGGGGTTTAACGTCGTACTCAAGGGTATAAATTGTCACTTCCTTAGTCTCTTGGTTCCAAATTTAGCATTCCGCCGCCATACTTTGTCTACCACCGAATGGACTTATCACGATTCTAAAGAGTGAGTTCTGACAGATTAAGGATAGGTTTTAACATAGACATGTTTTATTATTTCAAAATTGATTATTATTCATTCATCTTTTCATTCGAAGATGACTGAATAAATAGTGTCAATGTCAAACTGCACTTTTAGTCGTAGATATGTTATTTGTATACTTTACATTTAAAGAAGGGCAATAGAGCACACATGCAAAGACATTCGTCATCAGCGTTACGTTCACTAAGCAACATTCGACTAAGAAATGTTTTCTACAAATCCATACTTATGTTTTTATAGATGCTCCTTAGTTTATTTACTTGGACTGTATTTTGAAAGTCATGTGAATTCCTGTATTCTCACCCAGAATCATGCACAAGCTATATATTTATTTAAGTCAGTTTAGAGACATTATGTTGCGGTTCCCACCAGTTATATTTATCAATCACATTTATGTGAATAAATTGCTCTGTGAAGTTCTAATGAAACTGCTTACCCATGTATTTTAATAGAAAGGCGGCAGTGTTCTGCCAAACTCGGACCTAGTCCAGTAGACGAAGTTCCGTTCGGACTTTCGCAGCGTGCCTGAACGGTGTTAAGGCAGGGGGACATACAGGAATCAATATTCCCTGTTGTCGGAAGCTATCGAACTGTCGCTAGACAGGTGAAAAAAGTTGTTGAATTTTCTCATTCTGTGTTAGCCTTCTACCATCAGGTGTCACTCTCTATTGATCACTGGGCTTATTAATTCTGCGAGGAGAACTGGTCAGATAGCGTTGTGAACCGACTCTCGTTCACTGTACGCAATTAGGGTGCTTTACGTACAATAGTTTGAGAAGATTGATCCATCTCAAACATAACCTGTCACACAAACAAAGAATTCAGTGCTGTCCGAATTATAACATACATTATAACCAGATAAATTAGTTTATTGTGAATTGACAAAAATGAATAATCAACCATAAAAGTGTAAAATCAGGGGAAAAAATCATTAAGAATTCAAATTGATAAACGTCTAATCGAATGTTTCTTAATTTTGTTTTTCATATTAATAACTTAAGGAAATGACTAAATTTATATCTACATATTGACTTTGTTTTATATGTTGAAAATCGACGTTTAAAAGATTTATATATGATAGTTGTATAGCGTATTGCATATATAGTTGAACTATACTCCCGCGCTATAATTTTCATAGGTGTGGATCAGGGGGAAAGAGTGCGGATGAAACTTTCTCTTTTTACTGGGATACGACAAGGTTATGTATTGCTCCTTGTTCTGTTTCACTGGAAAAGAAACCCGAATTGTTGTGTGAACTATGTAGATCGATCAAAGGTGTTAATACTTTATTCGCGGTTTATTTCCTACTTTTTCGCTCAGCAGTTTTCTGATTGCTGGGGTTGATACTGGGCCTTAATTAAACAATTGATTGACCAGCCGTCAGTAAGATTTATCAAACAAAAGTTTCTGCGATTCAAATATATTTATATACTCATTGATCTAATCAAAACGCCAGCGTTGCCTTTTCCTATTTATAGCGATTGTTAAACTATATTTAAGAAATTTATTTTGTTAATAGATGCATTATTTCAATTCCGGTAAAATCGGTTCACAATCGTTTTCTGTGAAGAAAAAAAAACTGAAGTAAATAAAATATGTATTACTAGGTTTCGATCAAGTGTGTAACGGAGCCAACGGAATTAATAACGGTAAAACAACAAGGATTTGCAAAACGGCTGTCTATATTACTGTTTAACGTAAAGACATTCGCTTAAATAGACAGCAGGGTCAAATTGAGATGGAATAAAGAACAAGCAGAAATAAAGAAAAGGCGATTGTTAGGAGCGGTTTTTACTTTATTTACAGTCAAATAACCATGTTAGGTTAGATATTGAATCTTTTAATGTCTATTGACACCATCGTTAATCACGTTCATGTTTATACGTACGGGATTATGGCTCAGACAGATTTTGTAACAGTAAATCTTTAGTATACTGATGGGAAGGCATCCAGATACAATATGTTAGCATGATTTACAGAATATTGACAGAATTTTGCCCAAAATGACTTTGGATTAATTGACACAATAACATGCCAACGAGTGAAATCTGTCTTTGGCTCAAAAAAAGGCTGGCGATCTGGTAATCAAATAGTGGAAAGTGACCAGCTTTAATTCTTTATTGGCTTACTCGTGGACCCGATCCCTTTCTATTTTCTTTAAATGCTTGTCCAAGCTTAAATATGTGCTAATACTGATCAACCATGCAAACTGTTAAGTAAATTCTAGCATAACGTGTTAAACGCGTCAAATGGGGTTTTCGGCAATTCAGCGACTCAAGCCCCGGTGGTTTGTGCTTTAACACTGAATGACCCTACAGCTATCTTCATATGACCGGAGAAGCGAAAATCTCCAGGGGGAAGTTGTGCAATCTCCAATCCAACAATCTAAGAAACAGTTTCCTCTTACAAATATATATTGTGTATTTGGAACACAGATTAGTGTGTAAAGCGTATTAGATAGGTGTCTCCAGGAACTGCTAACGGAGGGGTCGAATGTGAATAGATTCAAGTGCGCACAAGAACTATTAGATGCAAAAAAAGTTTTGCCGACTGAATATTCTTAGTATTAACGCTTTAAATATAGCTAGTTTAACAATTTTGATACAAACAGAAGATCATGTGGAATTTTCAAAACGCATGACTGCTAACTTTGAACTATGATAAAAAGGCGCAAAGAAGCATTTAAATTGTTGTCATTCTTTATACACAACTAGGGTCATTTGGTTTACACATTTTTTTTAAATTGGCTAGATTATTGTGGGAATATTTAAACGTTTGGTTTAGATGTTTCAGAGCACACATTACCATGACTTGTATTTAGTTGTGTAACACGAAACCCGTTTATGGTATGACCAGTTGCACATAATGAGATCTTTATCTGCAGCAAACACAGGACGAAATGAAGAGATAATATTGATGAAGTCGAGTATTGCTCAAACATTAATAAAATCTGTGTGTAGTTTCCATAATTTGTCTTACAAACAACAAATTTCCACTCAAGTGTACTGGTACTTCGAGGACTATTGGGTGATAATAAGTGAAGGAAATGGATAGCCACAGTATGATTAAGTTTTACGAATACATCTTGAAAACATAATATTTCAATATTATCTATTGTCATTGGCTATCAGCCCACAAACATGTGGCAGGTTTAAATTCTACAGACCCTTTCCGCGTTACAAAAACATGACTTGTGCCAGTGAAGGCTTTATGTTCGTGCAATAAGCAGTGGGTGTTCGTTTTTGGTTAGGTGTTCGAGTGGCGGCAAATTCAGGACACAAGAAATAAAGCGATAAGCAACAAATAAAAATACTTAGAAGATTCTTACAGCTTGTGTGTCATGAAAAGATTAGAAATTACGCAAAACTTGTTCTATGTAAAAAAAAAACCTATCCTGAGTTGAGATCACACTGAATTATGTGTGTGAAGAGCTCTTTAGGAGTGTGAGGTGATATCCGAAAGTTTTTGTTGGCAGGCATGTAAAGTCCGCACTGAAATATTTTTAATGAATGACCTGAATGGTCCTCGGTCTAAGGACGGTATTTCCAAACGACAGGTTGATATACTTTCATAATACGGTAGAATGCGACTTTTCAGAACATATATTGGATAACTCGATCTCCTTAGATTAAAATGAGAAACACAGAATTTGTTATTTGGAATGAGAAAATCAGAATTCTTTTCATTCTACATATACCGAGGGTAAACCAGACAAAACACTTTAGAAACAATACTTACGTTTGCCTGCCATCGACTAGATTATGACCAGAAGGAGCATAATCCCACATTACTTCGACAGCGGCGATATAGTATACTCTGTCTTTGCCCATCATCGCCCTCACGCCCGTCACGAGACACAGAAGGCACACTGCCTCCCTCAAGGCCATTTTCAACAGCTTAAAGCTAATCTTTGTGGAAATATATCGAGTCTGCTGCTCGTTTTTTTTTTTGGTAATTGAAGGATCTGAAAGGAGAAAGACAACAATGTTGAATCAGACGGGCCTGTCGCGAGTTTCTGTATAATTTATTTCTGTTATCCAATAAATGTGTGTAATCGCAGAAAACAAGTATGAGAGAGTTGGTTGGCCATTGCTTGGGGGAATTTAACTAGTTAACATAGGCCCATACGATATTGAGCTGAACAGTTACTGAGTGGTTTTGACAAGAGCAAATCTTAATTGTTCAAATGACCCAAATATACCCGAGTATCGTCTAGATATTAATCGCCTGTGACGGGATAGCTTTATGCAAAGGTATGTCGGGTGGGTTATTCAACATAAAGTCTTCGCATAAAAAGATATATCTTCTTTGTTTTAGAAAGGCCAAATTTAAAAAAACCAAATTAAAGAAAATAGTTCTTTGCACCTTATAACCTAGCAACTGAGATGAGTTTGAAATTGCAACACGGCAGTATGCTCTGAGGACTACCAACTGACGGCTGGGTTTTCTACGAGTTATTCAAAGCCTTCTGGTGATAACCGGAATGTGATTTGGGTCTAATCGCTAAAAAGATTCGGATAGTTTTACATGTCAAAGTTATCCTGTGTAACTCAAAACGCGTGCTTTTTACAAAGACTCCGACTTTAACAGATAAAAAGATTTCAAATAATAATATAGTTTTATGTGACACGTGCACATGGTTTGTTGTCAGAAGATAGAAACAAGTGGCTGACGTCCAACCCACAAGACGACTGGTCATCCTGGAAACAAGTCCATTAATGTTTTTAGCAAACAAAGCGCACATTCGATATTCAATTCTCCCGGCAAGAAGCAAATCCCTTTAATCAGAAATAAAATTTACCTTTAAGCTTTACGAACAAAATTACAAGCAGTTATCCTAAAACAAAATTCGGATTCGATAAGAAGATAAGCGATGCCCGTGGATATATATGGTAGATTACATTTACACGCTATGAACAAACGTTAAACATCCGCTTCAGTAATTAATCCAAAATTCCAACAGATCTGGTAAATATTCAATGTGCTTCGTCACATTATTATAATGGTTTTGCATAGGAGATGGGCATTGAGCACCGAGGCTCTTTTAAATTAAATTTGTTGACATAAATGCGATGGAAACTATTTGATAAAGGTTACGGGGGATGTTATTTGAGGAGCGCACCTTGTCTCTTAGATTTTCTGTAATATAAGGCAAATTTTACAAGTGCAAATCACTTCGTTATGCGTTCTGGAAGTAAAATGTTCTATTTTTATAGGGTTTTCTATAAAATTATGAACACATATTTATCAATATCATAAGCGATGTGCATTCCATCTTCTGCAAGGAAACTGATAATTTCTTATCTGCAGTTTAATATTTTTATAATATCCTTTGGAAAATTACAACGATATCAGTTACATATTCAATGTGGCTACACTGTAGGCCTATATGCATTACGACGCAACTTATCCAGTTGTCCAGAACTACACAACTGTTGAATACACAACTGCAAGTTTGCCTAGTCAGACAGGCAATTGTGACTATGTGGTTTCCAAGTTTCTTAATGCATTAGTTAGTGCCATTGATGAGCAATCCCAGGGATATGTAACAATAGAGATGCACGCTGCTCATGAAACTTAAACATACAACTATTGAAAGACTTGGTAGATACATCTGAACAAATTAAATAATGTGCCTACCTGAATTAATAGTCAATCTTGTCGGAATAGATCACTAAAGAATCTCGGGGTAGCGTCCCTGTCGGTATCAGGTGTAAAGTTACTCCTCGCGTCTCAAGTCGTTCAGTTGATGTGAGACTGATTGGAACTGACGAAATGCCTATTGCTGTGCCCCTTTTTAAATGCAAGCCTGATCGAATGGGTAAGCGAGCCTGTGTTTCATAGGCTGATCCACAACCCATGTTGAGTCAATGCCCTGTTTAAGTTCCCATCAACACTTCCTGTAATGTTTTCTATCGAGCTTCGTATTTACCCAACTCTCTGTCAATCATAGTTTGGCAAAGGAATATCTGTGGATTGGGGCAGAGCTCAACGAGTTTGGCGGACAATCGGGAAACGACTACCCACAAGATTATGGCTGCAAGGCGTGCTTAATCGGGTATCTTTGTTGGACATACAACTTATGCGTCAAATATTGTCTTCTGCATCCCTTGAAGACAACGCAAGCAAGCGAAGTTTGTGTCGGAAGAGATGAAAGCGTAATTAGTTTGTTAATTAATTGTATAGTGAGATGTGTGCTATTACGGAAGGCGTC
The DNA here is from genome assembly GCA_031763545.1 of Mopalia muscosa. Taxonomy (NCBI): domain Eukaryota; kingdom Metazoa; phylum Mollusca; class Polyplacophora; order Chitonida; family Mopaliidae; genus Mopalia; species Mopalia muscosa. Next base: position 27,246 of record JARFOD010105452.1, read on the forward strand.
AATATCACTTCCAGTTTCCTATCTCCTTGTTGAGAACTATTATTACAATGAATTGTAAATAAAAACTGGTCGTGTACAAGCAACAAAGAAGGGAAACAAATTCACAGATTTGTCCTAAAAATACAGGGCGGAGTGTGGGATAGACAGCCATTCACCACATACAAAGAGTGCTTATCCGTGTACAAGGCTAAAGCTCTTATCTAATCTTAAGGCGTGAAGAATCAGGAATTGTTTTAATTAGCCAACTTACACACATCATCTTAAGGAACTTGTATTATCTTCATTTGAACTGGCTGTATTTTACACGACATAACAACCCTGCAATCTAAACAGTAAATAATTGGGGCTAACACGTACAGGCTTTACTCCTAGCACACGCATCGATCAACACAAGGCTGTAATGTAATTAGAACACATTGCGTTGACAATAGGCAAACACTCATCATGCTTCCCTGTATGACACCATTTTTCTTTAGCAAAAATCAGTTTCCATATAATAAATTTCATTTATATTAATTTTTTTAGACTATTGGCAGTGCCGAGAGCACAATCGAAAAGTTTGTTGATTTTGGAAAGAATTTTAACTGCTGTTAAGCAATCCTTATTGATATGGCTTCGAACATCCTGCAGACTCGTCGTAGAACAAACTCGGTCAACTTTGTGACATATGTATTAATACTGTCCTCATAGTTCAAATTAACACAAAAATTAACACTTGAGCTCAGCATTTTTTTTACCGAAACAATCTCTTAAAGTTTACGTTTCCTATTTACTTTCGGAGCCTCGGGTGAGATAAAAACGTGTCTTTTAATTGATTTGGTGTCATCTTCTATTTATTCTAACACATTTGTCCTCGTCTACTTGAACACTATCCAAAGGACTTTAATGGACATGGACAGGAATGTGGGTATTCAATGATGCCTTTAGTTGGAAAATTGTACAACAAAAATATGCGCCCGATACCTTTATTACTTCATTTATGTTTGTCAATTAAGGATGATCTTGACTTCAATTTCAATAATAATTTTGACAATAGTTGAAATAATTAGCTGAAAAGAAAGGCATTATTATAGAGCGAGAGATATCGTTTCCTGAAGTTAAATCTTCTCCATGTATGTTCCACGTGATGGTACCTAATTGTGGTGTTTATATTTACTTTTTCGAAATGTTTTAAAATTACCTTTTATTATTTCCTCTTATTTATAACCTTATAAGCCCTCTGTTAAAATTGTTTAGAGCTAAATTGTGGTAACCACAGCACCACTTGGTTCGGTTTCTAGAAAAAGTGTTTTAAACACAAAACCAACGCCATAAGTTTCTACTTTTGTCGATTCGTATTCGATGAAAAAATAATTCTTTACATTATTCACTGGAGACTCTAGGTGTCATTTGTAAAACGGGTTCAGCTGATACTAACGTACATACCACAACCCGAACGTCAGACACAGCGCTGTAGTAATAGTTAGTTTTACCTATATATTGATAGGTCAAACAGAAATATATTTGCATAAGAGCTCCTTGAACGTTTTGTCCACAAAAAGACCATTTGTAGATAAGATTAAACATCACAAACAAGCTTTAGTTTTTAGTCATTTTTATAAGTATATTCATTACTTTAAGAAAATGTACAAATAAGGACACTGTCAAGTCACGAAATATGGCTTTTGTAGTAAAAAGTATATGTTTAATTATTACATTTATAAACTGACATAGGGATATTGATTATTACAAAATGATGAATCATATCATGGTTGAGATTCCTATTGAGAGGTTTCTAATTAGATCTTAATCTCGAGTTGTTATGAATAATCTATATACATCTCGAGAGAAGGTTATACTCATGTACATGATGGAGAAATAAGCGATAAATATGTAGCAAACAAGACCTGGCTTTAGTGTATATCAGCCTGAAAACTGATACTTCAAAGAAATATAAAACAACCATAGAATAGTCCGCTAACGAGAAAGAGTTACAAGTTGTCTGACAGAGAGGGAAGTTTCATCTAATCCGAATAGGAGCAGATATTTAGTACAATATGTTGATATTCTTGTATAAAGGAGACTAGTAAACCGAGCAGGTATATTCAATTTTACACGGAAAATACTAACTTTATTGGGAATTCTAGCATTTTACGAAATTTATCTTTTCGAACTTATATGACCTCAGCACAAGCAATATGTTTGTTGTGACAGATACCATAGTAGAAGTGGGCTTAATGCTGGCTGGCTTGCACATCAGCCTTGAATGTTCCCCTGGAACATTATTATCATTTTTGTCTTCAGCCAGACAAAAGTGTGCAAATATGATATTCATAACGTAGTTTATCGCTGCAGAGCTGTATATTGAATCAGTTTTGAGCAAACAGAGTTTTTTGGGGGATCAGGTGGTATCTAGCTGTGAGAAAGGTGTATGAATATAAATATGGCTGGAAACAATTCATCCATCTACTCGGTTCAAACGAACGTTTTCAAAGGCGATGTCATTACTCAATTTATTTTAACAAGTTTATACGCACACCGATTATCCCCTGTACATGATGTAACCATATGTACGAAGGAACCCACTTTGGTTCACCGATCTTTTCAGAATCCCGATTCGGGTATGTCCAGGTTTTAGAAAAAAAATTGCAGATGAGTGAGTCTTTTATTTATTGTAACAGAAGAAACCCACATTAGTGTTATTGAAAGTTACTAGCGTTGCTTACTCAGAATACCATCAGTAATTGGTTTAGGCGTAAAAGTTTTCATGCCTTTCTAGTGTACCCACACAGGAGTTAGACAATATTCTGTGTCGGCCAATTCGTTTAATAATGGTTACTTTTAACTGTCGTTTCGGACCCCTAACACCTTGGCATGGACATTAAATGTCAACAATTTCTAAATAGAATGTCACTGACGTTTTTGTGTAATCAGACGAAAGGTGGACAGTTGTACAGTCATACCAAGCATATATATTTTCTCGTGACGTCATACAATAATGGTTTCTATCAGACACACCTTTGACCAAAATTCCACATGGATCATCGGTTTATTGCCCCGGGTGCTTATCAGTTGATTATCGCAGGGCCCACCAGCTGAAAGTCAGGGTGCTCATCAATTGATTATCGCAGGGCCCACCAGCTGAAGGTCAGGGTGCTCATCAATTGATTATCGCAGGGCCCACCAGCTGAAGGTCAGGGTGCTCATCAATTGATTATCGCAGGGCCCACCAGCTGAAGGTCAGGGTGCTCATCAATTGATTATCGCAGG
>JARFOD010105453.1:0-16041 GCA_031763545.1 Mopalia muscosa
CCCCCCCCCCCCCCCCCCCCCCCAACATTCGTAGACTAGTATGACTGAAACTCCCAAGATAGTCAGGTTTCTATATTTCAATGACAAATTATGCCTTTATCTGATATTTGACAATCTGATGACGGCATAATTTATCACAATTATCTCAATCTACGAGATTTCTTCATACAAGGTAATGTTAAATGTTTTGCATTCCCAACCAATATTAGAAATGTACAAGACTCGTAGAGAGGTCAAACAGTGTTAGTGAATTTTTAGGTATAAAAAAAGGACTGTTTTTTAAATAATAGGGTAACCCTCACTTCATCTCACAGACCAGAATGTCTACACCAAAAATTCACAAATATGCTGTGTAAATAAGGATCATAATTATTATAGATTTCAGCTAAAATTTTGTTCAAAAGGTTGTTTTTTTCAAAATTTGAACACCAGTAAGTACTTCTGTGCTTTGATAATATCATTTTTTCCTCCTAGGCTAAAAAAAATACAATTGGGAAATTAAAGGGTAAAAAATAAATATTGGAAAGGATAACTTGAAAAGTAATCAAAAATCTAAAAGCAGTACAATGTAGATAGAGGTAGTTAAAGAAAAGCATGCTAATAAAATATTTCAAGTATCCTGTTATTATGACAGAAAAATAAGCAAAGAAATGGATAAAATAAAAATGACAAAAAAGCATCATTTGTTTGTTTATTGGATTCAGGTCTTATGTCATAAGGTTTTGACAATGTGCTCCCCGAATGGGTGGAGGAAACCACCCTCAAGACTCAATTTATAAAATGTTTAAAAAAAAACAAACCAGTACATATTTAAAAAAAACATTTTACAAGGATTTCTGCTTTTGTACAAATAAAGGATTGATTTTCATAAAAAAAATATCTTTTTTAGGTCTCAAATTTTTTAATTGATTCAAGACTCACATTTATATTTTACTCAAAACTGCTTTATGGGCAAGTACAATTTTTTTTAGCCAAGATTTGTTGCGTTCCAAGATTCACGTGACCTATTCAAGCTTCACATAAACTGTTGTCAGTTAACATGATAGTGTCCCATTCAAGATAAATGACTAACTTACACAAAGCTGCAGAATGGTGAGACCACTGAGTCTTTATATAGGCCAGTGGGGGAGAGAACTTGGATTAAAGTTTCAACTAGCAGACTGGCAACAAAAGAATTCCTCAATTTAACTGTTAAATTGAATCTTGATTCGAAAAAAAATTACCTTGGACCGCAAGAAAGTGTTGGATCATGAAAAGAGCTTTGTGGAACATAAAATAATCTGGGATCGAAAAAACGTTCTTGAACCATAAAATAGTATTGGAACAAATATTAATCATAAACCAAATAAAAAATTCTTGTACTTAAAAAAAAAAAAAGTTTGTATGATAATAATCTTTTTTCTTAAACATAATAAATATTTCTTGTACAATGTTTTAAAATATGTATTACTTTTCATTTCTTTAAGCTAAAATGTTATTTCTTTGAGTTAAACTTAAGTCTTGAATTTTTTTTAACTTCGGTGTGCCACCCAGTTGTTATATTTCAAAATAGTTTCTTGCATGGTTATAAAGCACAAATGTGGAATGTAATGCCCAACATTCAAGATAGCCGTCATAGAAACAGTACTGAAACTAGTAAGTTAAAGTTCTTATCATCTTCAAAAAATGAAGACTATTTTTGCTATTTTTGTGTTTGTTTTTTTTTTTTAAGTTTCATAAAGGCCCTTGGATTATTAAGTTGATATTATCACATACATAAGTATGTTCCTCTTTCTGTTGAAGTCTATTTATAGATTAGATTCATGTTTTGGGTAACATATTAATCATTTTCCTGTAGTTTATCTATTTATACGTTTTACAAGTTTTGGTTAACACTATTTTGTCTGCAGGACTATATTACCATTGCTGTAATAAAGCACTTCTCAGAGTGCTGAAAGTCTCACTTTGTTCAATAAGTAAAACATGAGTATGTATTCATTATGAGATTTATGGAATGGAAATCCTACAGATTGTCTCTGAATAGGAAACGAGGCACATGAAATGGTGATGACGAGCCTACCTACAGCTGAACTATTCTCACAAGGTACAGGTAACCATAGAGCAGGTAAAAAAGCTACACCCAGAGATACTGAAATGGTGACATCATAAGAGAAAAAAAACATCCCCCTGGAGGCCAGAATGGTGACAAGCCTCGTCTTTTATATCAGGGAACACCAAATATTATATTTTTATCAGTCTCTAAAAACATGAATGGATCGTTCTTCCATGTTGTGCTTAAGCTAATTTCACTTAGAGCTGATTATTCCAACATTAATTTACATTTATTTGATTTGATGGAAAGTTAATCTTCAAACAGTACAAAATCAAGGAGACTGTATTGCTAGGATCCCAATCTGCTGCCCTTAGCCAGAGGGTTAACAAAAAAACAACAAAATCATGTTACTATGGAGATTGCTTCTCATGGATAGTTGAGCTGTCCATCTTATTCAGTGAAAAATGGGTGTATGGTTACCGGATCAGCTGTTTCCTTAGGGGAATGATAGGCCAGAATGACTGACAATATATCTACAAGTCTGCTGTACACAAAGACAAAAATACGTACAATCTATTTACATGATGAGATATCGTATGAAGAGATCTATAGTGCTGTCTGTATTACACATAAAGGATAAGTACATAAATGTAACCTTTGGTTTTTATCGCATTGAGAAGCTACCACTTTTGTCACAACTTGACCGGTTGTTTATTATGAGATATAAACCAATGGTGAGACTGTCAATGCTGTAACAAGTTTTGGTCTCAATAGTGTTTAGCAAACTGAAAGAATGTTATATTTTTAAACTGGACTAATTTGCCTACATGACACAGAATCTTGTATTTATAATTCCCTGATTATTGTTGTACAATACTTAGTCAACTTGGAAGTGATTGCTTCAGTTTTTTTGTTCCCCATAGCACTCCTTATATAGTACGATAGATCTCTCCATTTACATACCATCCTAAAACCAGAGTCAATGCCACAGGCATACAATAGAAACAGGTAATCTTCTTTCCATGTATCCAGCATGGAAAGATACACTCTTGTTAATGTTGAGGATAACAGGGTTTTTTTTTGGTGGCAAGGGTTTTAACAAATCTCAACATCAATATAAACCAACAATGGGAGACAACTCTTGGAGACAAAATTGGCTGGAATCCTGGATGATTCTCAGTGACATATTCTTTCTGTCATTTCTCTCTGTAAAAGATAATGGAATTAGATCAGATTATTTGCACTTTTATACAGAAATTCACATTGAGAAATTCTAAAGCTCAAATTTTTTAAGATAGAAGATATTCTGATATATTATGGGGTTAAGTGTACATTTATGAGCCCTTCTCCTTACTATATAACTTCTTCACATGACTTATAGCAATAAATATCAGTGGATCGTAACATCATAGGACTTACCAGAGGTTCCAACTCCTTCTTGTCTACCAAATTATGCTCACATACAAAGTAATAGAAGTGTTTGTAACATGTGTTTACATGGGCCTCCTGAAAACAATAATCACAACTGAATAATATTAAACAAACACATGTGCTTACAAAAATCTTAAAATTACTCCCAAATGGTTGATACCTAGAAACGTATAAAAATAGTCCAATATTCAGTAAACGATTTGCAACATTAAAAAATTCAGCGTACGTATCGAGAAATTGGGATTAAAAAATATGACAGTTAGTTGTGATCCTCGAGTGACATCACCAGGGGAATTTACCAAGAGACTGGTATCTATAAAAACCTGACTGCCATTTTGTTATTTCTCAAGATTTAGCAATCCTTCGCGTATCTCCTGTGTGGAGTCATCATTATCCGTCTATGTCACAGCTCAAATGACTTGTATGACAAGTCGCAACCTTAGAATTACAGGGTTCTAACGTTTTGGTCAAAAATGAATTTAATAGTGGATAATATTGAGATTTCAAAGGTCTATCTACTAACAGGAGAGTAATATGTAAAATTCGTTGGTCTTATGTCCACAACAGAATTACAAAGTTTGAATTAACTAGTGGGCACCTTCTTCAAAATATCTATCTATCTGCAACTTTCCATCAATGAGCTTAGGCTTAGCTAGGAAGGATTTCAGCTTATATTTCAGTTAGGTGAGCACGAGTAGCAATTAAACTTTGCAAGCGATTTTCTCAAAACGACCAAAATGTTACTTAGAACCCTCTAATTCTAAGGTCGCGAAGTCACAAGTTTGTAAGTGAATAAAACAAATTCTAAGCGTCGGGAAAAATATGGGATTTATTTTACAGATAGTTTATAGTATTATCTTTGTAATTCAGTCACTTTCAATCTGATTTAAAACCCATTTGGGAAAACCTTTAAAGATTTTATAAATGTGCTGACCATTCTATCTTTTTGGGAGTTCACTTTCTTGAGCTACATCAATAATAAACATTGCTGTGAGTAATTAAAGAAATTCTGTTGAATTGATCAACATTGCATACACTTTGCCCAATTATGGTCTATTGAGATCAATTGATAGGTGTTATACATTTATAGGATGGTGAGTATTCCAACAATAACCGACAATAGCCCAACCATAAAATATGACGTGTTTTGAAAGTCCATAGTGCTAAGTGAAGGCAGCATTGCTTCTCTTTAAACAAACTGCCCTTACTCGAGGGCTTGGTCTTTTTGGAATAAATTAAGACTTATAATCATGAGTCTTGGACAGAGGTTGACTAAGGTATTTCTACACATAGAGAATCTGGTAGAACTGTCTGATTGGTGATTAATGGGTGACCAAGGCTATTACACTCATGTGACGTGGATACAGCCACACTAACACAACCAGACAATATGATGAACTTGATCTTACACTGGGAATGAAACATTCCTACATTGATAAGTAAAGACAGCAAGACAGTGCTGGCAATGTACTTCAGTTCTCTAGGCTAGACGTCAGATGTGTTGTTGTTTTTTTTATTGGGGTTTAACGTCATACTCAAGGGTATTTCATTTATATGAGGACAGATTGTCCACTTCATATTTTTCCTTGCCATATTATGGTGGAAACCTTGTAAAAAGCAGCCCTTTGATTGACAGAGCCACATTTTGTGACTCGCTCAAATACCTGAGGGTCGTCAGATGGTGGACATGTCAGAAGACATTTGACATAATCAGAAAAGGTAAACAGGGTTTAATATTATTTGACTGATGTAGTACTTTGTATTAAAGATTGCTGTTTCAACCATGCTTAAGGGTATTTCACTTATATGAGGGCGTGTACTAACAATAATTGACACTACCACCAACAAGATGTGCAGCATTTCTATAACACTGGAAAGTTCATTTTCCTCCAGTAAAGACAGCACTGCTAGTCTTGAAACAAACTGCCCTTAGTAAGAAGGGAGAAACTTTAAGGGAAATAAAAGAAAACAATTGCCTGAATATATATTTTGTTATCAGCAGTTTCATAAAATAGTATTCAAAGTTTGTGGATAGTTTTTTGAACGTGTTTGAGGCAATTTACTAACAGGCTTGGTACATGAAATCCATGAATGGTGAATGTCTATGCCATATTATTTCTGCATCTCATTGACTCTATAATTATTCACACTAATTCTCACCCCAAAAAGAATGTCTCATTATTCATCGAGAAAAATGTGATTGTGAAACGATTTTGGTGAATAATATTAAATAATAGTCAATGTAGGAGAGAGAGACATGATATGGCATGACAGTTCACTGTGCTAGAGTTGCCAATTCACTTGTCAAATCAGTTTAATAAAATTATGAGCACTATTTTTATACAATTTGTCCTAACCCATGATACCAGGCTATCTATCCAGGCTCCCTGTATTATTATGCTTTCTCTCCCTTAAAAAAACACTGAGTTGCCAACAAATGTTTGAGATTCACTGATTGAATCCTGTTCAACAACATGAGAAATTCCTACGATAATACTCACAGCTCCTATGGTGACAAGTTTGTCAAAATGATGTATATAGACATGTACAAATACTCTGAAGAGACGAGTCAAGATTTTCTTTACCACTTGTAGATAGTTTTTAGGGAATGGGACACCTAAAACAAATAAAAACACAAACTTACTGCAAATGCTTATTTATATTCAGAGTATATTACACATGGCTCAAATTGCAGCTCAATATATAATGTTTACAACAGTGAGGTGCACTGTTGATTCAGGCAGACTCGATACTTATAAAAGGAAGTCCAGATATAACAATATGCTCAATTTTTTAAATATATATTGTAAAATTATGTACACTTTTTTAATATAAAATTTAAAATGCGGTTGACAGTTCAAGCCTGTATAACTAGAAGAAGGAAATTGCCTTGTTCTCCAGGTAACTCACATTCATTATGTTTGTAAAGTGAAGCAGGGTGTAATAGATGACTTGAACCAGTTATTTCCCTGGAAGAGCTTTCTGGATTTGACAGATAACCACATCAGAAGTGGGTTGTTTGATTGGGGTTTTAAGCAGTATTTACCGTTATTTTACTAATCCTTCCAGCACAATGGGTGAAGGAAACCACTGTCAGTATAACTGGCAACAAACAAGGACAAGGCAATCCCCTGACAGATAGTAAACACAGTCATCAGCTCCTCCTGTAGTCCTTATACATGTAGTCACATTCACTTACCAACTTTGATTGGGAAGATTTCTTCTGTGTTAATCTGTCTCTCTACCCACTCCATCAGTAATGTGATATAGTGTGCAGCAGCTAAAGCTGTGGGCTTCTTGTAGTTCTCTCCATCACACCAGTGATACTCATACCTAATACATTAAATACATTTAATTACTTTCACAAAGATGGTTTCATTTGGTTTTTATGTCATTCTTAAAGTTTTTTTTTTCACTTGTGATGCTGTGAAAATTGCATAAATCAAACTCTTTATTTGTTTGTTTCATAAATTGAATGTTCAGTGTTATACTCAAGGGTGCTTTACTTTTTTACTCACACTCAGAATTACTTGTGTGCAGCCAACTTTAACAGTATTTCACAATAACACAGCCATATTAAGTTACCAAAAGATACCACAACTGCAAATTTGATAAGGGAACATCAGGATTTGTTAGCTCAAGACATCTGTGGCCAGTTGCTTGAAGCACTGTTAACTGTAATCCTCTATTAGATGACCTCCCACCAGGTTATAGGTCTATCTCTTACGCGGTATTACCGACTTAATCTGGTGTTAGCCACTAATACTCTTTCGAGCAACTGGCCCTGATGTTCAACAAACACAGTTGCGATTTGTCAACTTGTCAATTGTCAAAAGCGGACAAATCATGAATAGACCTCTGCTTTATAGGAGAACATTTTCACATGATGGGATAGATGCCTGTTTCACTGAGGAAGCTTGCAAGTCAGCAAAGAGGAGATAAATATCAGGCCTAAGCAGTAATTTTTTCAAGCAAAAACTTAAAATTTCGTGAGATAGCCTATCATTTGAATTTCCCCTGGTTTGCTCAGGTAAATGTGCCTTTGTGAAAAATAAACCAAATTGCTATAAAGTACAATTTTCATTGATAAATGCAAATTTAGATGATTGTTTGATTGGGGTTTAACGTCGTTCTCAAGGGTATTTCACTTATATAACGACGTGCCAGCTCAATGGGTGAAGGAAACCACCTTCGACACCACTGGCAACAAATAAAGACAGGACGGGCCAAAAACAGGAGGACAACAAGTGGGGCGATACAAACACCACAAAACAGATCGGAATCCTGTTCCCCTTTAGCTCTGAGAGCACCAGGTCAACATGAAGCTCCCTCCAACCGACCAGCAAATTAAGATGAAGACTTCAAACAATTTGGGAAACCTATAAATCGGTCCTCCTAAATTAAGTTTGAATAACAATAGCACCCCAACAGCACAGGCCTGAATATTGTAGACTGATTTTTAATTTTTTTTTTTTATTGGGTTAAACCTCGTTCTCAAGGGTATTGCACTTATAAGATGAAAGATTGTTAACTTCGCTCTGTTCCTTGCTTACATAAAAGTAGGTGTAATCACACTCCTACATCACACTCACTAACCACTAAGCCATGGTTGCAGGCCCTATGGTAGACTGAAGAATAATTTTATTTGTTTATATGTTTGATTGGGGTAACTCAAGGGTATTTAACTTATATGACAATGGATTCTCCACTTTTTACTGTTCCTTGCCTAAAATTCCGGTTGAAAACCAGCAAGAAACCTCATAAAAACCTCAGAGATTGCCAGAGCCACATCGTTTTAATCACTCATATACCTGACGGTCGATAGAGGAACTCGATCCTGTGAATGGTACATCGAAGCAGGCTTTAGCAAGCGCACTGGTTAACTAATAAGCCATGGCCGCGGGCCGAAGAATAATTTTAAATGTTCAATGCTCCAACATGTAACATAGTTATTTTTGCAATGCATTAACAGAAATCATGCAACGTTATGTTTTGTTTAATGCCATATGACATGCTGTGGGTCAATCAGAACCAAACAATTTGACGACAGGTATCACCAGGTTATTGGTGACCTCTTTACAGCATAAAAAATAACAGAGTAAATATTAACATCCTATCAGGAACTACAATCGGACATTGTCCTAAAAAAAAAGTCTTACTTGGGGCCTCCTGACATAGTAGGACAGGTCTGTTCAGTACAATGCTCCAATATTGTGCCATACAGTAAGTTTATGCGGTTAAAAAAATCCACAACTGAAATAAAAAGAAAAAATTGGCACCAATTTTAAAAAATAACAATTGACCATTTTATAACAGTACTGCTTAATAATAAATCTGTAGTTAGTCAGCCCTTGTCTATATACATACTACATGTATGTGTTTGTGAGGAATATTTAATGAAATACAACCTTGGTAAGAAATTAACCGCAATCAAACAAATAAACATCATACACATGTAACTTTTATTAATTTGGTTTGTGAAAATGGAAATTTCATTTACTTGCTCAACATTTAAAATGAAACCTAAGGCTGTTTTAAAGAATATAGACCCTGTTAAAACATTCTAGTCTAATTTGATTATTTTTGATTCTACCTGGATTTTACCTGGAGGTCTATTTTTCAATAAAAGCTTTCTTTATTTACTATGTTATGGCAAAGAAGGGCATTTTCTAAGTTATATCTTGTGGCTATGTTGGGACTACTGTACTACATCATTCAATAAAGAAGAGATTTAGGTATTGCCTGCCATTAGTTCAGCAATAAAAGTACACTTTCCAGATATTATAAGACTAAAGCAGCCTTGGGATTGTATATAGTATATATGACATAACAGTTAAGATTCATAGAAAGATAATCTGGCTTAACACAAGTATTTTTACTAATCTAAAATTTGTTGTAAATCCAACTGTTATGCAATACTTCCTCCAATCATGCATAGCAGGGATAAAATATTTATAACTGTTAAGTCAACAGCAACCAAGAACAATGCTGTTACAGATTAAATAACCATATCACTACACAGGTCCACTTTGTTCCAATTAACAGCTTATACTAATAAACTGACAGGTAGGGGCCAGTAGCCTAAGTCTGGACCTGTCCCTAAGGTGATCCATTGACAACTTGCCCAATGCCAGCCTATAAAACTAACAGCAACACTACTGGCAAATCAGAAAGCTGTCTAACAGTAAGAGAAATCTCATCCTACAGTTCACACCAACTGACATGGGTTTGAGGTAAGGAACATTGGGTCACATAATGCTTTTTTTTTCTCCAAAGATACATATTGGTCAATTGCTCACAACTCCTGATATTTGACTGGTGACAAGGGAAATAACAAGACTTGCACCAATCAGATGCCAGTAAGCTGTGTGTGAACATGGACATCAGCATGACTGTATCTCAGAAACAGTGAAATCTATGAAGGCAAAAAATATGTGCTAACAACTGTTACTGTTTGTTTCTCTTCAAACTGAGTCTATATAATATTTCAGATATACAATACCTTGATAGAAGAAACAGTCTAACCTAACTCTTACTTTTATGCTAAGAACTGTTCATGTATTTATGTTTGATAATGAAGATTTAATTAACAAAGTATTTCACAAAAGTACTTTGCCTTGATTGGTTTAAATGTGCCAGATAAACTCTACAGGTGTCTAATGCTGACTGGGGAGTAATTATAATTAGATATGAACAGCAGCAAACAATCGGATTAACTCTGCTTATCATTTCTACTGGCCTCTTTTTGGTGATGGGTAATAAGCGTCCTGCACCAATAGGATGCCAGCGAGAAACGATCTGCTAACATCTGCCACCATGATTATACCAGCTGCTCCTATTAGTATTGAGCTCTGCTGAAAATCCTCTCCTATGTGTCTTCCTGTTTTAGTTTCAGAACTGAGGAATTACCCCTTCCAATGATATAATATGTGCTGGTGTGAATCTTAAAACTAGCACCATTATATGCTTGGCAGGGACATAAATCAACTGAAGAGAAATCTCACAGAAAGTTTGACAGACAAGATATATTATTAGGCTCTAAGCAATTACATTTTAACATAAGAAACAATGGTTGCAATTTTTGGAACAATAGCTAACAGAAGGAGGCCATATCTGATTATCTGTTGTATTTAACATGAACTCAGCTTTAAGGATATAAAGCTGCCTTAAAATTACCCAGGAAATATGTTTAATAATCTATAAGTTCTGTTCAAGTACAGTGATCTCGCACAGGATTTTCAAACACTCAAATGCAGCCTAGTAGATCCTGCTTAAATATCCTGTTTCATAATACATATATTAACATGTCAGTAACTCTTGTCACGCTAAATGCATCCAATGTGACTCTAACCTAACAACACTCGTCTTATTTTGCATGTATATTAAGATGAATAGCATAAATACTGTTCTATCAGTATATCAATGTACCAATCAGCATGCATAGTATACCAATGCTATAAGCATAATCTACTGTTGTTACACTTTTTTCATTCTTGTAGATCAGTCTATGGATTGCACAACCCATGTATTATAATTCATATGCCTGTGACTGATATTTATACATCAAAAGCTAAAGTTGACTGCTTGGGCAATGCAATAGAAACACTAACAGTATGCATATATGCATTACCATTCCAACCTTGGGTTTGCATAGAAAAACATGACAGGGGTGTTTGTCACAGCAACAAATAAGAAAAAACTCCAAAAAGCCGCATATTTTGCTTCATTTCCTATCATATTATTGGCTCATTCAGTGGAAGAAATGCGTTTTCAAACAATGAGCAACTGTTTCCCTACATATGAAAGGAGGCTATGACTATATAAAAATACACCTTGTAGCTTTACTTTCATTTCTGTCTAGATGGCAGCAAAATGTCTAGAAAGGTACATGTATATAAACTTATTATTTTTGTAGCAGTCTTGAACAAATTTATTTTATGATTAGAAAAACACACAAACAATAAAATAAGATGGTATAAAATGGAACTGTCAGAAAACACTTGGTACCATACAGATATAAAAGTAAATTATTAATTGTTAATTAATTACCATGAACTGCTATCCAATCATTGAGATCCTCTCCAGGAGGTAGTTTGACAACTTCCTTCAAGTCAATACCAGAACTTAAAGATGCATTAGCTTGCTTATGTAAGTTGAACTTCATTGTACCCGGCTCAAATCGCTTCTTTGGACGAAATGTCTGAAATAAAGAAAATGAAACCATGAAACTCATTTTATCTTTAAATTTAGCCTGTGTATTGATTTGCAGATATTAAACATTAGTACATTACTGTCCTACTTATTTTTTGGGATGTAATATGTCGATGTCATATATGACGAAACAGTACAATAACCATTTCCTTCATCTGAGACAACAAAATTTAATCTGTTGTACATTTACCTGGGTTCCATACCAAAAAGCAAAGAAAACTAATCTTTTTTATATAAATTTATTCTATCAGGGGCAAGATATTTATAGTCTGGACAGTGCTCAATTGTTGTTTGAGGTCTAGTGACAAATTTAAGGTTATTTGATTCATATGACGGCATGCCAGTCCAATGGGTGATGGAAAGCACCCACAATACCATTGGCAACTAACAAAGAAAAGACAGGGCAATCACAAGAGTGAAGACACAACACCAAGACATCACAAATAGGTCAACTATCTTTTGTACCTTGTACATGTAGCTCTGTAAGCACCAGAGTTAAGAAACAATAACCTCAAAATAAAAGCACCATAAAACCAATACCCAGATTGATTTAAAAAACAACTGTGTACAAAGTTTGTAAGTAGCTTGTCTTTGGAAAGAGTGAAAAAAAACAAAACAACCCAACAATATGATACTAGATATGAACAACTGTAACACTTTGCAGTGTAACATTAAGGTCCAATTTGACACCAATATATTTGGTTCTTGTGACAGCAATCTTTTTACATATCGTCTGATATCCCCACTAAAATGGATCACATGATCAATCAGATGGCTGTTAGCGAGAGAATAGTAAAGAAAAGATTTAACATGTCATGTAATTTTTTTTCAAAATAGCATCATTTATTTTGAAAACTTATCTGAGACACAGGAGAATAACAATGCTTCCAAATGCATTGTGAAAACAAATCAGATTACAATTAATATATCATATCTATAAGCTTACTCCATGAATCTGATTAACTCTTTGATTTAAGCAAATTGTACCTCTCTCCAATTAATCCTTCCCATTATTAATAAAGTGTATGGCCTGACCCAGTTATAACCATCATCCATGATCCATCTCGTTTTCTTCATTGAACATTTGTGGATTAGATTCATTCATAAAACGACTACTTAACAGTTAACCTCCACATTCATGTTTAAACCAGTCATTTCCCAACAGGATGGGGCCAGGGGGCAATTTGTCTCAAAAGCCACATACCCTGTCCCTTGCACCAAATGCTTGCCATGGAATTTAATTAGCACTTAGTGGAGTGCATATTTTATGTATTGAAATCACTGGGGAAATTTCATGAAAGAGCCTGGAGTGCTTTAGTTCAATGTGACGGAGGCCACATGAGTTAAATATTATTTGTGGCACATTATGGCACAACTTCGTATTTGTGTCGACTTAAAATACAATTCATTCAGATACATATTTAGCATTGTATTTAAAAAATTGATTTATTTTAATCACTGTGGCATTGGTGAAGGAATTTTGATTTTATGCCCTGGTTGAGAAATCTAACCAGACTTGCATGCAAATACATCGATTCAAGTACCCGTTCAGGACTAGGTCAGCTGTGATAACCCTGTCCGTTGTAGTTTTGAGAATCTTTGTGTACCTGATTCCCATGGTCCTTTGGTGGCAAAACAGATTCTGACCTTGGGGCTCTACTTTATGCCAGATGGTTGTGAACCAACAAAGGCCCGTGGGAATTAGGTAAGCAGGCGGTATGACTACCAGATCTTCGATAGCTGGCTGCTAAGGAAAGATTTTGACTTTTTATGCAGGCGTAAGTGATGAATGCAGGTAAAGAGATAAAAAGATGAAAGCTTTAGGTATATCAACAGATGATTTTCTAATTGATTCTGTTTAAAAACATTTACTTTCTGTGTAGTTTGGGTAATAAAAAAAAAACCTCAATCCACAAGACGTTTTTTGAAAAAACTGTGCCGTCAGTACGGCATACGCTATAAAATGACGGTACTATTCAAGACTAGACCAACAGTCTAGTACAGTGAATAGGTCTAGGTCCTAGCAACTTCCTTATTCGAATAAACACATTCTCTTGCTGTTGACCGAGAAGTGTTGAGTTATACAACGAAGGCACGTCCAGAAATCCAGAACTAATAAAACGTAGTATTATTAAAACTCAGCAAAGTATTATACAAGTGTGAAGAAATGTCCACAATCCACACTTATTTTCATCAGTTAAAATGATGATCAGTGAGTCATAGGTTACGGGCTGGACAATACAATCCATACCCTTAGCGGCGTAAGTGGGCTGTTCACGTTTATATTTCACCAGTAAGTGCCTTGGCCTTAAAAGTAAATACGCAGTGCATATCTATTTAACTTTGTTACCTTGTCTCTTGAAAAGAACTGGGAGAACCCAGCCCGAGGTCCGCGCATTGCCATTTTCTTATGTCATCTGCACTGCGCATGCGTTTGGTGTAAACACAGGCAGATTATTATTTTCGTAAGCTTGGAAAATACTAAATATGCACAAAATGTCAACGCTCAGTATTTGCTTTTCGAGCATAATATTCATAGAACCAGTAAGCTTCAGAGCTTTACTGGTAGTAACAATCGATACACTTTTAATAATACGCAAGTACTGCTGAGCAAAATCTTCCTTTTTCTGCATGTCCATCTGTCCGCTAGTCGGCTGGTATGTTCGTGAAGTCGCCGCGGTGTGGAAATTTGTTTCTTGTATGAGAAGTAGACCGTGCCACGTGAGCTTGCTTAATCTGAGTCTTTTATGAGTCTTGGGCACATTGATCAGTATGGGTTTCATTTAGTGTCCGTATTGTTTTGGTGAGTATGACCACACATGTCAATATGGAGCTTTTCTTTCAACACGTAAGACTGCCACTGACAGTTCATTCACAATCCCAAAGCATAATAAGGGCCTACAATGCTGGTACCTGGCAGCCTGGATGAAACTAAATGCCCGTAAAGCATGTGCTATATAATATCGGACCCTGGAGTTAGGGCCTAACTAGATGCAGACTAGCCCGAACATTGGGCTTATATGTATGCCTTTTTTAAATAATTCGAACATTCGACTGGCAAGCACGTTAAGGATAATGGTAGTCCTATTAAATAGGCCGTAAGCGCTTGATATTTATCATTTATATTGACACTACCTCGACGTCCTTATCTGCTATACAATTTCTGTATCGGGTTTTTACTCAAAACACTTTGCACGCCGTTAAAACAAAAATACAGAAATAATTTACCGCTTTACTCACTTTAAACTGCCAAGCTGTGAAGACAACGTATTTAGCAATCAATTTCTATCTTCTACATTGTATTTTTTAGTTAGTTCCGCAGACTCCTAAATTGAAAAAAAAAAAAATACAGGTTCAGTTGTTTTTTCCATTCGAATATGGCTTCTTTTTCAGGTATCCGGACGTTCAGTCTGCTGGAAATCCTGGACATTCAGTCCACTCATGTTATTGACCTATTTAGTACAACAACCCGCTGTGTATATTGGCTTTGCTGCAGCGGATGACGTATCCACATGCAGTATTAATTATAGCTGATGTCCAGCTGTGTTCTTTAACACGGTATTAAATCATCAATGATTATGTTTTGAACAAAGACAGTTTTCTTTCAAGCTGAACCAATAATAAATAAGAGCATATTTTTTATTATTACGTGTTTTCGGCAGTTTCACACCGCAGAGATTTCCTGATGCTATGTTACCTTAACAGACTTATTTCAGTTATTTGTACATGTAATTTATTCTCATGTCAGTATTTCTTTTATTGAAATATAGCGATGATCATAGTAAAAAAGAAAAATGAAGAAAATAAACGTGATTGATGGTCCGCAAAACCTATCACAAATCCACCAAGGACACTTTACGCCAGTCCGTCAGCGATATACATAAATGCGATGTATAAAATGATTGTCCATTATCTACCTACGTAATTTAAAATGACGAAACTGTTTGCATTCATGGACAGGAGATTAAAGTTAAGATTATTTACATACTGTTTTTACATTATGATTTGTTTTTAAAACAGAACTGTGATCATAATTTCTTATTAAATGCACAGATTATGAACAACTGGGACCGCTATAGGCAAAGTGCTTTGAGTAATCTCCAACTCCTTCACGAGTTGTCTAATTTGGGAGACCTTTATGTAAAATATCAACGATCGTTTGAAAAGACAGACGAAATTGGAAGTTTGCAAAATGAATGAGATTTTTGTTTACGTGAAGTATGTACACTATAAGTTGCATACAAGTTGTTGATGTTTTTAGCCCACAGTCATTCTGACTGTAGGCTATTTTCATCACTCTCCGTGGTCCGTCCGTCCGTCTGTCCGTCCGTCCCATAACAATTCTTGTTATCACTATATCTCAGCAA
>JARFOD010105464.1:0-16040 GCA_031763545.1 Mopalia muscosa
TCAATCAGTCAGTCAGTCAGTCAGTCAGTCAGTCAGTCAGTCAGTCAGTCAGTCAGTCAGTCAGTCAATCAATCAATCAGTCAGTCAGTCAGTCAGTCAGTCAGTCAATCAATCAAACAACCAATCAATCAATCAATCAATCAATCAATTAATCAATCAAAAGACTAGAATGGTTGCATTTTAAGCCATAAGGTTGTTACCGGGAGTGTGATGTATGGTTTTTACCAACTACTCTAAAATGACACCCCATCATATCTACCCGACATTTTTATCATTAAATCAACCAGAAATACACGACATTTGAACTATTTAACCTCCTTTACGACATAGATCCCTTTACGATTAGCGCTGCCAGAAGTTGGAATACATTGCCACTCACTTCCAGAAACATTCTGAACATAACCGGTTTGAAATCAGCCTGTGCTATGTACTTAGCTTGTGATATCTATATATTAAGTCATTATTTATTAATATTTTTTACACATATGTACATTCATGTTATGTTGTAGGTGTATCTAAATGTATTTTATTTGTATTGTTTAATATTGATTTCACTTTTATAACCCACGGCTACTAGGACAGGATAGTTTATAGCCCTTTTTAAAACAAGGTTTATTATTATGAGTAATGAACAAAGCTGTAAGGGATTTTCGAGTAGTTGAACTATTTGGTCTTGTTCATTGTATGATCTTTGTCTGGGATTTATTGAAATAGACTTCTCTCCTTGATCTATTACGATATTTTAAATTGTTTTCATTTTAAACCACCAGATGCTTGGCCCGACTGCATCTGACTTTCTGAACGCTCTGGAACTGTTCCTCATACTTCCGGCTGGTATGAAAATAAAGGAGACTTTTTATTGTAGATCCCCTTTTATATTATTTTGTAGATCTACCTTTCATGTATTCCATCAGAAGTATTTGCTATGTTATAAATGAATATCCACATTTGTTAAGTTTTCTTTCTGAATGCAAGTCTGTGTTAACCTTAAGTTGTTCATACCATTTTAGTTCATTTGAGAGGTCTTTAAATCAGTTGAGATTTTGCAATTACTTATTTCTCTTTTTGTTTCCAGAGCGCCTTTAGAGCAGCAAGCATGTGGTCTGGTGGTATATTTTCTCTGTGCGTGCCCTTGTGAGAGACAGGTTCCCGAACGAAATGGGCACCTCCACTTCAAAACCAGGTTTGTAGTACAACACCCAACAGATACAAACCTCATTTAATGACTAGCAGCGACAGTTAGCTAGGCTATCAAAGTACATTAAACAAGTGACCTCGATAATTTATGGTATGTTTCTAAACTTGGAAAGGTTTGATCAACGAATTAACTTAGCTTCAAGATTGCGTAAAGGACTTTTAGATAATGCTAAAACAGTATATGTGCCAAGTTCAAAGGTGCCAGGAATAACAAATTTCTATCTTTAAAATGACAAAAGATAAAAGTGAAGAAAACATCCTGTGTTCAAATGAATGAACTGTTGGCATGTTTAATTTATTTCAGGTACAACAATCTGTCTTTAAAAGACGTTTAAGCTGAGAGTTCTCGGTGAATTCACCATTCTTGATTTCCTTTAGTTAATGAACACAGGAAAAGCTACGCGCGGATTCTGTAATGAAAGACAATACACGTGTGCACACCCGAATGGATATGTTTACGTTTTAATCTCGTTCATCTCGTTCCACCTACCTGTACACATAATCTGTAAAAAAATATGTTTCGTTTTCTTGTTTTATTTTTGTTTTGTTTTTTAAATTTTTCTTGTACCAGTCATCATACTGGAGAACATTTGATAAACACGAAACGTGACATTGGTTTATTTGAAAAAAAAAAACAACAACATTTGTTCACTTTATTTTCTGTTTTTCTGTTGTTATATTGTTATAGGGTCGCTGCTGGACACAGTCTATGGAAGCTATGTTAGCAAAGACCTTCTGAAGGCAGTCAACGAAAACAACGTGGGGGAGGAGCAGGAATACTTAAAATGTAAGCTAATACACATAGTTGATGGGACCCTTAATTTGTTGTCTAACTTTAACATGCTACAGGTGTATTAGTTTCTCATCAGTCTATTGATCTAGTTGACTGTATTCACCACTAAATTTGACTTATAATCGTAGCTAAAGTAAATATTATTTCACCCATTTTTCATTGTGTTTACTGGAGGAAATAAACCCATAAGGATTCAACTGTAGATTTGTTGTTCATTTGTACATTTGTATGGCTTCACTCTCTTGGAAATCTGTTTTCAGATTAAGTATGGTTTTCAATCTACTTCCAGTTTAAGCATGGTTTTCTATCTCCCTTCGGTTTAAGCATGGCTTTCAATCAATTTTACAATAGCCATTGTTTTCATTCGTGTCGACTAATTTTCGGACATGTTAAGGGGACAAAATATGTATGCAGTGTGCTGATTTAATCTTTAATGTAAGTGTTCTCATTATTTCAGGTCGGACAGAAGCTTTGCTGTCACAATGGGAGAAAGATCAAGATGTGTTTGTCGAGACTGTACCTTACCGAAAAGCTTTAAAACAGCTGGAGGCCCTGGGTTTAGTGTTTGTTATCGGGGAATCTGGGGATGGGAAATCAGCAATAGGACAACGCTTATTGCAGCACTATCAGTCTCAAGGCTTTGAGCCTTACTCTGTCAGCAGAGTGGACGAGTTTGTACAGTGTTGGACTCTCCAGCCCATTAAACCATTAGTGATCCTGGTGGATGATGTGTTCGGTAAATTAAATTTCACCTCGTCTGACGCAGCACACTGGTGTCTTATCAGACAAATCTGCACAGTGACCACTGGGAAAAGCAAGCTTATCTTCACCAGCAGGAGGCATCTCTATATAGAATTCTGTGAAAAGTTTGTTATCCAAAGAGAGTCAGTGAACTCGTTTGCTCTGGACCTCTCGAGCTCAAACAATCGTTTGACCACAGAAGACAAGCATAAAATGTTACAAAGTTACTGTGATGCTAACAACGTTAATATCATAGTGAGAGAGTTAAAATCGATTGCTTCCAATCCTGCCAACACTACCTCGTACCCTTTCGCCTGTAAATTTTTCACCTCCGTAAGCGACTTCAGAAAAAAAGGAGCGGATTTTTTCCTAAATCCTTTAGAGAGTTTGCTAGAGTACATAGAAATGCTGCGCCAGACGAACAAAACGTCTTACTTCTGCCTGGTTGTGTTAATGTTATCTGGTGGAGAGCTTCAAGTTTCATCATTGGATGCTTGTCAAACAGAGGAACAACAAAGCCGAATATCTGCCATTGCGGCTTCATGTGGTCTACTTCAGGGAAGCTGTCCAGGAGAACTGAAGAAATGTCTACTGGGTATGAAAGGGGTTTTGTTGTCTCAGGATGAAAACTCCAAATCAGCAGAGTTCCTCCATGAACTCGTTGAAGAGGCTGTTGTAGTTAATTTTGGTAATCACAACCCACAAGAGCTTTTAACCTTGTGTTCCGCGCCATTTATTCAACAACATATAAATATTCCGCCAATAAAAAATTCCCTCATAATTTACCTTCAACCAAATTTGTACAAAATCCTTGGGAAACGCTTTCTCTTGGATATATTAGAAGACAGTACTCAATGGGTTTTCAAGAACCCCATAGTGTCTGACGTTAATTTCCAGAAAGTTTGGTGTAAAGTTTTTAGTGAAAACCTTCCTCTCATGCATAAAATTTTAGAGAAAGAAAAACACTGTTGGTCCCAGGTAAAAGACGGTAAGCTAAAAGTAGACTGGAACGGTCCTCTAGGCCTTATGGGCGACAAGATGTCAGGGAAATCTGTTTCCTCCGTGTTTTGTTGGGCTGTATATTCTGGGGCTCACATTATACTGGAATATCTCATGGATAGAGTTGAACAGTTTCTTCCTGTGGAAACTCTCAAGGGTACATCCTTACACAGTTCAGGATTGCAGTCTGGGAAGAGCAGACATATTCTTAAAGAAGCCACACCTAAAATGTTTCTAAAATCTCGAGTTCTTCAGGCTGAGATTTTGAACTGTTCTCGACCCTCTTTTGTTCACATCGCTGCAGGCAGTGGAGACCTTGACATGTTGAACATCCTCCTGCAACACCAGGTGGCTATTTCCTTACAGGATTCTTTTGGATTGACCCCCATATTATGTGCGGCTATGAATGGTCATGTAGAGTGTGTGAAGTTACTGTTAAAAAGTAGTGACTCTGCCGTAATGGCGCGCGATACATTTGGCCGTGGACTACTTTATTTGGCTGCCCTTCACGGTATGCTTCCAATAGCCGAGATGATAATTTGTAAAGGTGCTGTGACTTCAAAAGAATCCCGTGATAGTTACGGTATAACACCTCTCCATCTGTCAGCATCACGCGGAGACAATGAGCTTACGACTCTTCTAATTAAACACGGGTTCGATGTCAGGGCGAAAGATTTCCAAGGATGCACCCCCTTACATCATTCCAGTGCTGGTGGGTTTGATAAAACTGTCAAGATAATACTGGACGCTGACGCCGATGTGAACGCCCTGGATACACAAGACAGATCGCCCTTACACCACGCGTCTCGCGCTGGAGCGGAGAGGATTCTTACACTGCTGTTAGAACGGGGTAGTCTCGTCTCTGCTTGTGACCTCGATGGTAATTCCGGACTGCATCTTGCTTCTCAGTTCGGCCACAGCTCCTGTGTTTTTATTTTAATTGAGAATGGAGCGAAATGTGATGAGCAGAACGGACATGGATGGACGCCGCTCCATTTAGCCGCACAAGAAGGGAGAAATGATTGTATTACGGCCTTGGTAAAATCTGGAATTTGCACCAGTCAAAAAGGTGGGGAAGGAGAAACTGCCCTACACTGTGCTGCCTCGTACGGGCATGTCAGTACCGTGTTACTACTGTTAGAGCTCGGAGCTAACTTATCAGCTCGGGATGATCGGGGTTGGACTCCCCTTCATTCAGCTACCTGGATTGAACAGGAACAGATTGTAGCGTTATTGTTAGATAAGGGAGCTAACCCTGCCCATAAAACAATAACTGGAAGAACAGCTCTTGACTTTGCTGAACTTTGGCACTCAAGCGACATGGTACAGCTTATGGTTGATAAATTAGCGGACGAATGGTGTTAACAGTTACCGGTAAATCAATCGAAACACCAGGCTTGCTTATGGTGTTCCGCCAAACGTTGTTAAACTTGTTAAAGCATATTACTTATTTATATTGAATGTCTTGCACCTCCTGTATTGGTTGATTAATGTGAATTGAGTCCGATATTTTATTGTTTGGTAAGAGAAGAAACAGTTATCAAGTAAAATGCATCAGTATAATTGTCTTTCAGTAGGCCGAAGTATTTGTGGAAAATGTCAATTGTTTTTTTTTTCTGTCTTATATATGACCTATATATGAATACCTGTGTAAATATGTCAATATAAACGATGCGAAGCATCAATATAGCTTCAATTTACATTTGGCAAAATTTGACAGACACTGTTTAAGTTTTTGTATCCCGATGGGACAGCTCATATCAATTCACTATGCCATATTTCATGTTGTGATTAGTTTTCGTATCCCATTTTGGAATGAATCGTTATATTTTGTGTCTCACCACGATTCTTCTATTATTGTTGGTGTTGGTGGATTATGCCACTGTAATTGTACTGGGCTGTATCATGCTGTTGTCCGTCCGTGTGGCGTTTGATTGATCTCATCCAATATATCATTACCTTGCCGTTATAAAGATGTAATGGAAGGCATTATGGAAGCGCAATCGTCTGTATCAATATATAGGTCTGTTGCTCATTTTTTTTTTTTTGTACATGCCATGCGGAGAGCACCCTACATCTATGTAATCAATTGGAATCTGGAACAACCTCACTTGCACAAGCCGATGTGCAAACGTAAATTAAAACAGCCTAATTTGTCACTCATTTACA
Organism: Mopalia muscosa; assembly: GCA_031763545.1. Taxonomy (NCBI): domain Eukaryota; kingdom Metazoa; phylum Mollusca; class Polyplacophora; order Chitonida; family Mopaliidae; genus Mopalia; species Mopalia muscosa. The sequence goes on from JARFOD010105464.1 coordinate 5,900, forward strand.
AAATGAAACTTCATGTTTACGTTAAAAAGAGTTCAAATGGATGCCTAAATATTTGAGTGTAATTTAAAAAGACTACAAGCTGCATAAGTATTGCCTACTTCCATACATTTGTGTTTACTTTTCACTTGTTAGAATATTATTTATAATGAATTGGACCACCAAATTTTACCACTCCTTTGTTTTATTGTACCCACCACATAAAGGTACTCAAAGTGCACACAATGAATTCCGTTATCCAACATATACTCTATGGATGACCTTAAGTGTCACAAAGTGCACACAATGCATTCCGTTATCCAACATGTACTTTGGGAATGACCTTAAGTGTCATAAAGTGCACACATTGCATTCCGTTATCCAACATATACTCTATGGATGACCTTAAGTGTCACAAACTGCACAAAATGCATTCTGTTACCCCACAGATACACAGTGAATTACCTAAAGTGTCACAAACTGCACACAATGCATTCCGTCACCCCACATATACTCTGGGAATGACCTTAAGTGTCACAAACTGCACACAGTGCATTCCGTTATCCCACATATACTCTGTGAATGACCTCAAGTGTCTCAAAGTGAAAATAATGCATTCTGTTATTCCACAGATACTCTGTGAATTACCTTATTTATTTCAGCCTTCAGTTAAAACACCATTCACGTCACTGACCACAGCGCTCTGTAGGTATGGCGTTAAAGCCTCAATCACATCAATGGCCACAGCGCTTTGTAGGTATGGAATTAAAAACACCAATCACATCAATGACCACAGCACTCTCTAGGTATGGCGTTCAAACATCAATCACGCCAATGACCACAGCGCTCTGTAGGTATGGCGTTAAATCATCAATCACGTCAGTGACCACAGCGCTCTGTAGGCATAGCGTTAAAACGTTAATCACGTCAGTGACCACAGCGCTCTGTAGTTATAGCGTTAACACATAATCACGTCAGTGACCACAGCGCTCTGTAGGTATGGCGTTAAAACATCAATCACTTCAGTGACCACAGCGCTCTGTAAGTATGGCGTTAAAACATCAATCACGTCAGTGACCACAGCACTCTGTAGGTATAGCGTTAAAACATTAATCACGTCAATGACCACAGCGCTGTGTAGTTATAGCGTTAAAACATAATCACGTCAATGACCACAGTGCTCTGTAGGTATGGCGTTAAAACATCTATCACGCTAATGACTACAGCGCTCTCAATGTACTTGCATAATAAGTATATAAAGAGAAATTTATCTGAAGAGATTAAGGGTTAATTCGGATAATCTGTGCATAGGAATCAACAGATTGTACACTTTGTGAAAATTATTGATATTTTTTCCAATATGAATTCTGTGATATAATGTGTTATTATTGATTTTTTGTTGCAAACACTGTTTAAAAGTTTTGTTCACATGTGATCCTAATAAAACACTGACTGTGAAGTTAATGTGTAATATGTGTAGGTTTCTGGGGCGGGAATCCTTCTTTTGGTCCAAGGTAATCACATAAATACCATTGCAGATTAAAGAACAAATTAGCAACAAAGGCTGTAAGAAGTTAGGGGTAATTGTATATTGCGTGGGCACACAGTAATTTGATACCACAAGCTGTTGACTCGTGTTATTGGTATACTTTTCATATGATTTCTGTCTGTTGACAATTTACTATTCTTTATGAATAATGTCCAAAAACATTCCAACTTCATTTGTAATCAATTCATTTGGACACACACGTTTTGTGGCGTACATTATTATAAGGAAATAAATCATATGAAATTAACAGTCTACGGTCTTTTTATAAAAAAGATATATTTTTTCCTGGTGTTTACAGCCTATGTATTGAGGGCACATGGCTTTTTAGTTTATTTTCTCTTAAAAGCTCAAACAATGGGTTACACAGAATAAAACATTCCATTATTAGTGCTTTAAATTAGTGCAGAGAGAATAAAACATTCCATTATTAGTGCTAAAGAATATCTTCAGTGAAAAAAAAGAGCATTATATAATTAGTGCCCAAGCATTCCATTATTAGTGCCCAAGCATTGGTGCATCGAGAATAAAACATTTCATTATTAGTGCCCAAGCATTGGTGCATTGAGAATAAAACATTCCATTATTAGTGCTCAAGCATTAATGCAGCGAGAATAAAACATTCCATTATGATAGCTCAAGCATTGGTTCAGCGGGATCAAACGGTCCAGTATTAGTGACCAAGCATTGGTGCATCGAGAACAAAAGCTTCCATTATTAGTGCTCAAGCATTAGTGCAGCGAGAATAAAACATTCCATTATGATAGCTCAAGCATTGCTTCAGCGGGATCAAACGGTCCAGTATTAGTTACCAAGCATTGGTGCATCGAGAATAAAACATTCCCTTATTAGTGCTCAAGCATTAGTGCAGCGAGAATAAAACATTCCAGTATTAGTGCCCAAGCATTAGTGCAGAGAGAGCAAAACATTCCATTATTAGAGCTCAGGCATTGGTGCAGCGAAAATAAAACATTCCAGTATTAGTGCTCAAGCATTAGTGCAGAGAGAATAAAACATTCCATTATTAATGCTCAAGAATAAGTGCAGAGTGAATAAAACATTCCAGTATTAGTGCTCAAGCATTTGTGCAGAGAGAATAAAACATTCCATTAGTTGTGTTCAAGCTTGAGTTCAGGGAGAATAAAACCTTCCATTATTCTTGTTCAAAAATTAGTGCAGCGAGAATAAAACATTCCATTGTTAGTGCTCAAGCGCAGGCGCAGCAGGAATAAAACATTCCATTATTAGTGCTCAAGCATTGGTGCAGCAAGAATAAAACATTCTATTACTTGTGTTCAAGCTTTAGTTCAGCGAGACTAAAACCTTCCAGTATTAGTGCTCAAGCATTAGTGCAGAGAGAATAAAACATTCCAGTATTAGTGCCCAAGCATTGGTGCAGCGAGATTGAAACATTCCATTATAAGTGCTCAAGAATAAGAGCAGCGAGAATAAAACATTCCATTATTAGTGCCCAAGCATTGGTGCAACGACATTGAAACATTCCATTATTAGTGCTCAAGAATTAGTGCAGAGATTATAAAACATTCCATTATTAGTGCCCAAGAATTAGTGCAGCGAGAATAAAATATTCCATTGTTAGTGCTCAAGAAATAGTGCAGCGAGAACAAAACGTTCTATTATTAGTGCTCAAGCATTAGTGCAGAGAGAATAAAACATTCCATTATTAGTGCTCAAGCATTGGTGCAGCGAGATTGAAACATTCCATTATTAGTGCTCAAAAATTAGTGCAGAGAGAATAAAACATTCAATTATTAGTGCTCAAGCATTAGTGCAGAGAGAATAAAACTATCCAGTATTAGTGCCCAAGAATTAGTGCAGAGAGAATAAAACATTCCATTATGATTGCTCAAGAATTAGTGCAGCGAGAATAAAACATTCCATTATTAGTGCTCAAGAATTAGTGCAGCGATAATAAAACATTCCAGTATTAGTGCCAAAGAATTAGTGCAGCGAGATTGAAACATTCCATTATTATTGCTCAAGCATTGGTGCAGCGAAAATAAAACATTTCAATATTAGTGCTCAAGAATTAGTGCAGAGAGAATAAAACATTCCATTATTAGTGCCCAAGTATTAGTGCAGCGAGAATAAAACATTCCGTTATTAGTGCCCAAGAATTAGTGCAGCGAGAATAAAACATTCTATTATTAGTGCTCAAGAATTAGTGCAGAGAGAATAAGACATCTCAGTATTAGTGCTCAAGAATTAGTGCAGAGAGAATAAAACATTCCATTATTAGTGCCCAAGAATTAGTGCAGCGAGAATAAAACATTCTATTATTAGTGATCAAGCATTAGTGCAACAAGAATAAAACATTTCAGTATTAGTGCTCAAGAATTAGTGCAGAGAGAATAAAACATTCCATTATTAGTGCCCAAGAATTAGTGCAAGGAGAATAAAACATTCCATTATTAGTGCCCAATAATTAGTGCAGCGAGAATAAAACATTCTATTATTAGTGCTCAAGCATTAGTGCAACGAGAATAAAACATCTCAGTATTAGTGCTCAAGAATTAGTGCAGAGAGAATAAAGCATTCCATTATTAGTGCCCAAGAATTAGTGCAACGAGAATAAAACATTCCATTATTAATGCCCACGAATTAGTGCAGCGAGAATAAAAAAATCCATTATTAGTGCTCAAGAATATGTTCAATGAGAATAAAACATCTCAGTATTAATACCCCCAAGCATTGGTGCATCGAGAATAAAACATTCCATTATTAGTGTTCAAGAATTAGTGCAGAGAGAACAAAACATTTCAGTATTCAATTTTCTGAACTAGAATCTGTTCAAACTAAGAAAGTGTTATCCCAAAATAACGAAAATACTGTTAAACGTCACTTTATAAGTAAAAGACACAAAAATTAAAAATTATTCATTCCATTAGTCGTGGTCAAGCGTTAGTATAGGGAGAATAAAACCTTCCATTATTCTTGTTCAAGAATTAGTGTAGCGAGAATAAAGCATTCCATTAAAAGTGCCTAAGCATTGGTGCAGTAAGAATCAAACATTCCATTATTACTGCTTAAGAATATGTTCAGTGAGAACAAAACATTCCATTATTTCTGCTTAAGAATATGTTCAGCGAGAACAAAACATTCCATTATTACTGCTTAAGAATATGTTCAGCGAGAACAAAACATTCCATTATTAGTGCTTAAGAATATGTTCAGTGAGAACAAAACATTCCATTATTAGTGCTTAAGAATATGTTCAGCAAGAACAAAACATTCCATTATTAGTGCGGACGCATTTTTGCTTTGAGAAAAACACATTTCAGTATTAGTGCCCCAGCATTGGTGCAAATCGAGGCGAGAATAAGCTATTCTATTATAAGTGCTGAAGCATATGTTCAGGAAAAAGAGAGTGCAGTGAGAATAAAACATTCTATTATTGTGCTAAAAAATCAGAGAATGGGGAATAGAAAGTTCAATATTTAATGACCGATTTAGAATCAGCTCACTGACTTAGAACCTTCCTTTAATAATTTACTGCAGTGAGACTGGAATAGTCCTTTATGGGTGCTAATAATGGCTGTAGAAGCTCTAGAATGTGTGCTAATAATGGCTGTAGAAGATCTAGAATGTGTGCTAATAATGGCGCTGTAGATGCTCCAGAATGGGTGTTAATAATGGCAGTAGATGCTCTACAATGAGTGCTGATAATGGCTGTAGATGCTCTAGAATGACTGCTAATAATGGCGCTGTATATGCTCTAGAATGTGTGCTAATAATGGCTGTAGATGCTCTAGAATGACTGCTAATAATGGCGCTGTAGATGCTCTAGAATGGGTGCTAATAATGGCAGTAAATGCTCTACAATGAGTGCTAATAATGGCTGTAGATGCTCTAGAATGAGTGCTAATAATGGCGCTGTAGATGCTCTAGAATGGGTGCTAATAATGGCGCTGTATATGCTCTAGAATGGGTGCTTTTAATGGCTGTAGATGCTCTAGAATGGGTGCTAATAGTGGCGCTGTAGATGCTCTAAAATGGGTGCTAATATTGGCTGTAGATGCTCTAGAATGGGTGCTAATGATGGCTGTAGATGCTCTAGAATGGGTGCTAATAATGGCTGTAGATGCTCTAGAATGAGCGCATGAAGAATGTGATATTGCATTATTGTAACACGCGCGCTGAGAACAGAACAATCTATTAATAGTCCTAGAGAATGTAACATTCCGTTTTTAATTAAAGCACACCGAGAACATAACTTTTTATAATCACTGCTGATAAATACTCACGAGGAATACTTGCTTAGTTACCAGTGCATAAGAAAGGGCAGACAAGGAATGTGAGGTACCATAATTACAGGTTATGGCTGAATTGACAACCATTGATATTTCCACTATTAGTGCTCTATGAATAAAATGTATATTATTGGTGCAGACAAATGGGTGCTCTATAGGAATAGAACACATTATTCGCATTGTTCATTCCATTTTAATGCCAACCCTATTAACAATAAAACATCCTTCTATAGTTTTATTGTAGAGAGGGCCACAGTTATAGCACTTATACATATCTTGGTATATCAGTGCTCTAGAAATAACACACCGAGGCTAGAATATCCCATTATTACTGATAAAAATGAGCACAATTACAATACAACTCTAGAACACGAACATGAAAAGAATATTCCACTATTTACACCCAAGAATGAACACACCAGGAATCTTGATTATCAGTTTCGTTGAGTGTGTGCTATGGAAATAAAATGCTCCAGTCATAGAATGCACACACTGAAAAAAACAACATTTTCTGCTGAAAAGAAGTCCTTTGTAGGGTGATAGAACATTACATTATTTCTCTATTGATAGCTTACAGAGAATGAACAACGATACAATAATCTTTTGTCTATTTTGACTTATTTGTGTATCTAATCCTTTCAAGTCAGATTTAGTTGGGGGAAACTGTTGCTTGAATTACTGACTCGTCTGTAAAAAGCTACTTGTTGACTGGCTGACCAGACCATTTTTTGTTACAGAACCGTACATTGAAACATACTTGTATACAACCTTTCTTAATGTATAGTTCTTTGGATAGTCATAAAAAAAACCTTTTGCTGAACAGATTCCGTCAGATTTGGTGGTTAGTTGTACAGAGTTTTCTCCCTTTGACTATAATACTAACCAGAGGTTTGATCTATGGCCCTCTTGGGATGGCTTTCTTTCGATTATAATCTAATCTAGCCAGGCAGCCTTAGAGATTTGAAGTGTGATTTTGACAAATGGTTTGATTCCCTATGCTACAAAGCGAAATGACAGTTCTAGATTTACTGGAGTGTTTGGGATATTTTGAAATATGCCGTTAAAATCATTTTGCATGGGTGTAAGCCTAAAACATTTGTACCTTATTCGAAGCTAACTGAATCGGATACGTACTATACCATACTCGATAACTGGGTGAATCGTGCGGTATTTTATTTTTAAAACAATACCATGGGCTCAACATGGGGAAGGTTTAAGCAAGTCGTCTTATAGTGTCGCCCACTCATACGGTCTTTATCAATCGGAAATTCCTGACATTCGGTTTATATTAAAATTAAACCTTAGAAATGATAAGCTAAAGCCGTGGTCCCAATAAGCCATACTTGCAAGTGCGTGCTCTCAAATCCGTACTGAGACGGTTCTCACCAAGTACAGATCCCCAACTTGTGCCCACGTTTTTGCAAGTAGACAGCACTTCCAAGTACGGCGGGTTAGTGAGTGCTAATATTTATTAGGCTTATTACAAATACTAAATCGGGACAATTTTATGGTATCACGGGACGACAGGCATGTATTATGTAAGATGTTTTAATGATTTTACGACATGCATGTATTATGTACGGTGTTTTTATGATTTTACGACAGGCATGTATTATGTAAGATGTTTTTATGATTTTACGACAGGCATGTATTATGTACGATGTATTTATGATTTTACGACAGGCATGTATTATGTACGATTTTTTTTATGATTTTACGACAGGCATGTATTATGTAAGATGTTTTAATGATTTTACGACATGCATGTATTATGTACGATGTTTTTATGATTTTACGACAGGCATGTATTATGTAACATGTTTTTATAATTTACGACAGGCATGTATTATGTACGATGTTTTTATGAGTTTACGACAGGCATGTATTATGTACGGTGTTTTAATAATTTGACGACAGGCATGTATTATGTATGATGTTTTTATGATTTACGACAGGCATGTATTATTTACGATGATGTTTTTATGATTTTAAGACAGGTACCTATTATGTACGGTGTTTTAATGATTTGACGACATGCATGTATTATGTACGATGTTTTTATGATTTGACGACAGGCATGTATTATGTACGATGTTTTTATGATTTTACGACAGGCATGTATTATGTACGATGTATTTATTATTTGACGACAGGCATGTATTATGTACGATGTTTTTATGATTTGACGACAGGCGTGTATTATGTACGATGTTTTTATGATTTTACGACAGGCATGTATTATGTACGATGATGTTTTTATGACTTTAAGACAGGTACGTATTATCATGTACGATGCTTTTATGATTTTACGACATGGATGTATTATGTACGATGTTTTTTATGATTTTACGACAGGCATGCATTATGTATGACGTTTTAATGATTTGACGACAGGCATGTATTATGTACGATGTTTTATGATTTTACGACAAGCATGTATTATGTACGATGTTTTTATGATTTTACGACAGGCATGTATTATGTACGATGTCTTTATGATTTGACGACAGGCATGTATTATGTACGGTGTTTTAACGATTTTACCACAGGTTTGTATTACGTAGAGTATTTTTTATGATTTGACGACAGGTGCGTATTATGTACAGTGTTTTAAGGTTTGACGACAGGTGCGTATTATGTACGGTGTTTTAATGATTTGACGACAGGTACGTATTATTATGTATGGTGTTTTAATGATTTTACGAGAAGTACGTATTTTTATGTAAGGTGTTTTATTGATTTTGCGACAGGTACGTATTATTATGTACAGTGTTTTAAGATTTTACAACAGGTGCGTATTGTGTACGGTGTTTTAATTGTTTTGATTTTGCGACAGGTACGTATTATTATGTACAGTGTTTTAAGATTTTACAACAGGCATGTATTATGTACAGTGTTTTTATGATTTGACGACAGGTGCGTATTATTATGTTGGGTGTTTTAATGATTTCACGACAGGTACGTATTATTATGTACGGTGTTTTAATTATTTTACGACAGGTACGTATTCTGATGTACGGTGTTTTAATGATTTGACGACAGGCATGTATTATGTACGGTGTTTTAATGATTTGACGACAGGGATTTATTATGTACGGTGTTTTAATGATTTGACGACAGGTATGCTTGGATAAAAAAACAAGTAGTTTATGGCGGTTATAACCAATAAAACATAATCAACATATCTGCTTCACCAATCCATTGCCGTCATGTCTTCTTTATAGCCAATAAAACATATATCTATTTTTAAAAAGTCACTATCTTAGAAATTTAGGCTTGCCATTGATAAAACCTGTGGTGCTGTATGTCTGCAGGAGTCCATCGTATAAAGACTATATTTTTGGAATAACATTGATTGTTTAACATAACCTTTTTCTACAACTATAAACATCTGCAAAAACTCCTGCAGTTTCAAATCCTTCTTTCGCCTGGAAATACAGAAACATGATAGAGTGGGCGTACATAGACACATGACGAATCACTTTTTCGCAATAAAGCAAGTATAGGATGAGTTAAAAGCCACGAATCATCGATGGCTGCCAAGTCAATGTTTGATGTGTTGACTGTAACATTCTCTGGATGCAACAGCAAAGTCTCAATCAACTTACTGACACGCTATTTTTCCTCTGAAGATTTTGCCTTACTAAGGGAAAGTTATATCCCATTGGTGTCCACTGTTTGCTGTGTTTGGACATACAGACACTCTTAAACCCGAAAAATGTTTAAGAAAATGGCAGAAAACGGATCGGACTGACAGCATATACTGAATTGTACACAGTGAACAGAAATTCCAAGAGGGAAAACGTAAGAAAACACAAGGTTGAGGGATACATTAGTTTCCTGACAAAAAGTTGAAATCTCGTTTGACCGCAAGGTAAATGGTAACGCTGGAAGCAATATGTTGATTTGAGGACTGAGACGATGGGTCTTTGTCATGCTTAATCATAGGAATCTCCATTGTTCTTTCCCGTGAATCCGGGAGTTTCATTTCAGACCAAATTGTATTATACAAGAGAAGTAATACATTAAGACATTGTTCAGGTAAATAACATAACATAGGATAATGGATATATTCCTCTCATAGATAGGAGCCTGTTGAGGCTGACAGAGCCTCTTTTAACTCTCATAACACAAAATCACCACGAGTATGGCAAGCCGTTTTATCACTTCTACCTTTATTTTACATATATCGAATAACTTTTGCTATTATTTTACTTATGTACAATTCTCTTCAACATATATGAAATTCTTTTCCACATATGTAAAATTCGTTTCCACATATGTGAAATTCTTTTCCACATATGTAGAATAAAGTCATTTATTTTACATATCTGGAAAAGAATTTCAC
>JARFOD010105475.1:0-16040 GCA_031763545.1 Mopalia muscosa
CGTAATTCACCGAAACAATTACACCATATATCAATTACGAATAGAGTAAATTATATTAATAATGAGGTAGCATATAATAACCCTATTTTCGGCATCAATTCAATTATATATTGTGAAACATAGCAAACAGAAGAAGGATATTAATAGACGTCCATTTTTTCAGCATGATGGATCTCACTTACAAACATCTGACGCCAATGTTAATATGTCTCACATTTAATGATCGACCATGCTGCAGTAAACCCGTCTGCCAATGTATTACGAACCATAACATTTAGAAATGTATAAATCATATCATTTAATTATCGAATAAAAATTTTCGATAACTGTGCAACCATCAGTTTGAAACCATTTTTCTTTATCTAATTAATCCCAGCTATAAACTTCCCCAGTTTAATACCTCTTTCATGTTGATTGGCTTTCCTAACTTAATTTTGCCCTGAGTTCCTCGAGTTCGTATTTTTTATTTTTTATTATTTTTTTATATGTGCAGTTATTTGAGTGCGCCTTTGTGTCGTGCAATGGACAGTATTTATGCATCGGTCTTATTGAGTTTATATCTATTTGGTCTCAATGCTTTGCTAACTTAGATTCATTTTATACTTCGTTTGCTATAACAAACGGTCAAAAAACAGAAAATGAACAAATTAAAAGAAAATCTTTGTCATATTTTATTTCAAATGCTTCTTAACTTCAAGATGGATGATAAACTCAGGTTTCATCGAAACATTGTTTTAAAGCGGAGTCTTTTAAAATTCTAAAACGAATTGATGTCTAAACTAGGATGGCCAGTTAGGGCCACCCTTGCGAGTAAGTTTGCTAGCCCTCTGAATGGATTATCTGCAGGTGTTTCTTTATACCGATATGCATGGCCTCAATTAATTTAAGATTGCTGTTATTGCTTTTGAATGGGTTCACTTCAGGTCTATAAAGTTATTTGGATTGATTGTAAGTTCTGATAGTGAGTCCCAGTATTTCACTGGTAGTAAATGGGCATCGCGTATCGGAGGTAATAGTCGAGATGTTCTAGCTGTTTAGCGTTTATAGCATAAACAGATCATCTGGAAAATGCAAATTTTAACCGTCAGGGGAGCGCTATTGAATTTTTTTCTTCTATTTCTTGGCTACAGAAGAGAGTCTAAGCGGTTAATGGATTGGCCTGGGCTGATAGAGAGATACAAGTTAAATTTCTATCTCCACTTCCGATCCGATGATCATTGGCCCCTATAAACCGACCATCAGTAAACGGAATTGAGTCTATTAATTACGGAGTAGTTTGTTCGACGACAAGTTGGACGTATTATTGCATTAACATGCTAGGAGACTCATGCTGAGCTAGTCGCTGATTCCTTTATTGCCGTTGAAACCACATTTGTTTCTCTGTAAAAGTTTCTTCAGGTGTCTGGGAAAGGTAACACGTTTTGTACACACTATACGCACGCATCAGGACTATTTACTATCCCTATTCATCAACCTTTTTCGTATTTCGTTGGCCTGGACTTCCCTGGAATTCATGACACATGTTACTAGAAAGGTATAAGTAAATGCCCTGTCAATGTACAGGATGCAATTAGGCACAGATGCGTTTATCTAGATTTATGATTCGATGTGATAATTACAAATAGCATTCCCAATTGTAGTTTGTGTCGTAGCAGTGTGACTCGTTCGTAACACCATTTTAACTACATTTGCTTCATTTATGGTCCTTTTTTAAGGGTAGTGCCACATAATATGAAATTTTAAAATCGCAGCTCTGCTGAAGCAAAATCTTTTTTATTTCAGAACACATCCAACAGTGCGTTAGTCAAATTTTATTTTTCTGCTGCTCCGACTATATGATATTTTTTTATTTTAAATGATGCATCAAATATAACATATATTGCTTGACTGGAATTCAATTGTTTTTCTTTGTAGCCATTTTACTTCATCTAATAGATTCCAGCCCTACTATGTCATATTATGGTGACGCTTTCTCGTCTCCTGACGTTACTCTCGCCACAGTTCCTTGCTCCCGACTTTGAGTGTGCATATTCTCGAATGATCATTCGTTCCGTGCAATGGACACTTGATGCACTGGTCTAATTGAGTATATATCTATGTCGTCTGCATGCTTTGTGAGTTAGATATATTTTCTCCTTCTATGTCTATAGACAAACGCAAAAAATTCTAAAGGCAAAGAAATCTAAAAAATATCTTTAGTCTATTTTATTTCAAATGTTTCTTAACTGGATGATGAACTCTAGTTTTATCGTAAAATTGTTTTGAATCTTCAAAAAAGATTTGATGATTAAACCAGTAGGATTATTAAGGGGCTCTGGGGAGTACACTCTTAGAAAAATATGTCTCCGATAGAATCCTTAAAGGATCTTTGATCATGAGTCTGGGGGAATACTTTTTGGTTCTCTATAGAACCCTTAAAGCATCTGTTGCATGCATTTCTCTATCCTATTATATCACAAAACCGCTTTTGTCCTTTAAGAACAATCCTCTTTTCCAACGAACCCTCAAAAAACATTATTTCTTGGAGTATATAGGTTTATTGGCTTTCTGGAATGATTAGTTATTTAGAAGCGGAAAGGATTAGGACACACTGCAGGTGATTTTAGTCCACCGATCTGTTTGGCTATATTGCCTTCGAATGGTGATCACTTCAGTTCTATAAGGTTATTTGCGCTGATTGTTATTGTTCATACCAAGCCCGGCTATTTGGTATAAGACTTCGATTTAGAGAGTATCGCGTTTCCGAGGTAATGGTCTATATATAAAAATAGTGTTCAAAGCATGAACAGATAATCTCGAAGATGAAGATTTGGGGTTTTGGTGTGGTTGGAGAATTTACCATTACCAATTGTATGTTCGACCAAAAGTTTAATGAATTGCCCTAAAATGTCTGAAGGTTCGTTTTAGTTGTGTCACTAATTCTTTTCCTTCCATGCTGACGATGTTGTCATCAGGTTCCTTAAACGTATAGATGTCTATCATTCAATCTCATTTTCATGAATGATTGTAAATAAGTAAAATTGACATAATTTTGAATACAATATTTACCCTTTTTGATCCAAATTTGGACTATTTAATATATTGACATATTTAAAATTTTTAACACATCTAGGTGTTATTCCATTCATTTTGTTTTTCCTTTTGGTGTTGACTGCATAGGTTGTCTGCTACTAATTGGAATTATCTATGAATGTTAAAATAACAGATGTAAATAAATATTGAATATGTAGCTTAAATAACGCTGAATGTGGCGTTAAACGCTAATCGATCAATCAATCTTTATTTCCGTGGAAACCATTGATAGAATTGATTGCTTAAGTTTATCTGATGTTTTATTGGTTACAGATGTCTAGGAAATGTAACACATTTTGTACACACCCTGGGACTATTGATCATTCCCATTCATCCTGCTGTCTCTTATATGTCGTGGACTTTGACATCTCTGCTATTCATGAGTTGTGTAACTAGAAAGGTATAAGTAAATCCCCTGTCGTTGTAAACAAAGTATCGCCAGATTTATAACTTGTCGTGACTATAACAGAAAGTATTCCCCTTGTAGTTTGTGTCGTGCCACAACTCTGTGAGTCCTAAGAACACAAACTCCCATGATACCCTGTTAACGACCTCATTTATATACTGCTGTTCGGTATTTTGCCATAGAATATGAAGTTTAAAAATTGCAGATCTACTGAAGCAGTCCTTTCTTTTTGTACCACCAATCGTACAGCTGACAGATTGAATCATTCATCTGCCCGTATGAAAAATATTACAAATTATTACAGTACAGGCCTTACGGACATATTTGAATAGGTTTCGGTTAATATCGATGACCCACAGACAGCATGAATAAGGGGCCAAGCAATTCAATTTGTAGTATTGATTCCTGTGTTGTGAGGGTAAGAGCAACATATATTTTACAACATGGTTCAAATGGCATGTCGTTTTATAGAGAACAGTTGTCTCTTCTAGGATAAAATGCTTTTCTGTGTGTAGCCTACAGTTAGTTTACACAGCCATCGTGTAAATAAAATGACATTTAGCAAAGCGAAACCAACCAAACAATCAGTTAATAAATCGATCGAATTGAATACAGTTGAGAGTATATGCTTTCGTACACACTTTACAATAAAATGTATACACAGAGAAATTCATTCTATATCAATAAGCACACACATTTTTTATTACAAATAAATTGATGGGAAATATTGGTCCGCCACAGACATCATGAATATATCCAAGCTATTCATTATACACAATTGATTCCTATGTTGTGATAGTAAGCTCAAACCCATATTGTAAGACTTGATGAAAATGGTCTTTCGCGGAGAACAGTTGTTTAACTTGATATTTATGTAATATCGGAAATGACATGTAATTACTCAATCCCTTCTTCTGTATAAAGTACAGAGTATCAATATCAGGCATATGTTTGAGATGATCTCTTTGGAAACATTTTCAATAGGTCAACAGCCAGAATCTGGGTCACCATTGGAAACTCATCAGGTGATGTAATGTATCAACTAAGGGATTAAAAAGTGTAATTTGTCATGGTTAATGAGAGCGGTTCCATCAGATCTGAAGTTACAATATAAAACTTGGCCGAAATGATAACGACTCCCAATGTGGCTAACCATTTTAATATATATTTTGAATAAATGAAAACGCTGTGAAAATACGAGCAAACACAACACCTGAACGCCTCACAAGCAAGAGTCATCAATGTGCAAGTCCTGGGTATTTATTATTAAAAGGGTTACTATTTTCTGACATTGCAAAACTAAGATTATCTTGAATTTTCAAATACTGAGGATGCATATTTACATAATTGATATAAAAATATTTATATTTTGTTCGCGCTTATGAGCTCAATTAAGTCTACAAATGTTAAGAATGTCTGACAACGAGCTGACAAAGACACACAGATTCAAATGAAGAGCCAGTCTGGGAAAAAAAACATGTTCTGACAGTAAGCCAAGAGAGCGAATATCTACTTCCCGATCCCGGTTTTACGTCCAAAGAGACTGAGAACATTAAAGCATGGGCAATCACAAGATTGGTGTTCCAGAGAAATGTACAGTTTAATAAAGTCTCAACTTATAGACGTAACACCTGACGCTGTAGATCAATTTATAAGTAGGCCTAATACGGTAAAAGCTGATACTGTACTATTGATCCCTATTGTAATAACTCTTACAGAACCTGCTGTAATACCAGTTGACTAATAAAAATACTATAGTTTCCTAAAAGTAGATCACAAATATAGTATTATATTCAGTTATGCTATGTTAATACAGTATGCCTATTAAAAAAGTACTGCCAAATTGATAATGGAAATGGTAGATTTGTCCGATCGAGACAGTTGATGTTCAACGAGTGCAAAGTGTGAATTGACACCTGTGGTCGAAAGTATTTCTGCAGTTTTGTCACGTGAAATTATCTCAATAAACTTACATTGTAACTCTATCTGAAAGGGGTCTGTAATGGCTTTACTGCAGAACGCTGTCAATTGCGCGAAGAAAAGACAAATTTGACGGGTTGAAGACTGATCATCTACGTATCATAAGCTCCAACATGTAGCATTTGTATACTTGCAAATCGACAAATAATACGGTGTCATGTTTTATCTCAAGACACGAGACCTCTATTGGGCCAATAAGAACAAAGCCATTTAACAAAAGATATAACAACAGTTGTTTCTTTTTCAATGGAAAACGATTTCGTCGTACTATTATATAATCTGAGGGTTAGTTTTCTTACATGGAAAAAACAAATACCATGGACAGGACCGGCTCGGACATGTGGGCGTTGATTCATGTAAATGGTTGTAGATCCGATAAAGTAGTTTCCATAGGCATTAACTTGATCTGTGGATGGTATTATATATCAAATATCAAATTTGATCTAAATCAGTTGTTTCTAATTGCTTAAAAAAAGTACAGAGCGGCTGTATAAGCAGCACGTATCCATTATCCACAATGGACAGCAATCAATTTATTACCAACATTAGCTCTATAATTCTCAGCAATATCAGACATATGATTTATAACATAACCCACAGGTATAATATTAATCATGACTCGAGCATGTTTACCCAACAGTTGATTTACAGAGGACTGAAGCGTAAAAAGGGGCAGCCAGAAGTTCTAGACATTTAACTAGTTTATGTGGTTTTCTGCTTTAACTCCCTCTTACTCCCACGGTATACTATTCCCTTAGCGCATCTGATTTGAATATGTTATCAAGATAACTGAATTCGTACTGGTCATAATCGAGTCTATTAACAATTTATATCTCATTTTTCTTGAATACCACTGATTTATCAAAATAAATGACATTTAATTTGATTGCATATCATCCATATCATTTGATGGCTCGAATGTCTTGGTCAGATATTAAGTTTTTGTGCCCATTCCTTCGATATGATAAAAAACATGAACCTGTTAATGACAAATGGCAGTCAATTCCTGCTGTTTAGAGATATGCTGACTTGGAAAAAGTAGCCTTTAATTCTTTCGATTCTATCTTGGTCACAACCATCGCCACGGGGATTGTCGAAGAGGTCTGTAACAATGGTTTTGGCAATATGAAATGTCACTGATATAGTTTGTTCTGAGTAAAACAAATAAAAGCATTTCGCGGATCCATATAGCACAAATTTTACAGCAATTGCTTGTATAATGTTTTTAAATTACAAATCTACTAGAAAAAGTACTTCAGTATTATTTCTAAGTAAGTGCTGAGTTATACGTATTTATTTTGATCCTAACTATACTTATATTCCATTACTACTACACTAGGCAGAGATATCACCGCACTACAACACAAAATACGGACATGGTGACACTATCGGTTCCAATTTGAAAATAGACTGGGTGCCAATATAGTTTTCAAATGGAAATAGGTTCTCAAAGATCTTTGGTGTTCGAATCCTGACGACTCACCAAACAAAGTCACATTGCCAACAATACTAAAGAAAGTACTTGAAATCTTTAAAAGAAAAACAAGCTGGTTAGCCAAGTTACAACTGAAATTTGTTAGTTAAAAGGTCTTACTTAAGTAAAACCTCGTTTCGAAACTCGGCATTTTTCGGCCACCTTTATGCTCTCGCTCCTGTGTTCGTTGACATAAAGTTGATCAACAACCATTTTCCACAAAATTCACAAATACACATCTTCAAATCTTAGATATCATACTGGTTTTATAATTTGTATACCTAAAATTTTATTATATGTAATTGTTCATTTCTAATTTAATCATTTTTTTGTTTTATATCTTATTTTTTTTCCTATATATAATAGTCATCTAGTCTCTCTCTCAAAATCTTGCAATCTGTGTATTTTCATATCCAATTTACTTTCATATCTATTATAATGTATCGACTCCACTCCGCACTATTTAAGGCTATTTTGCCTACGAGATACACAATTTTTCATTTTTATTCTGAACTTTTGTCCAATCTGTGATTTTCGATATCTATTTCCAAAATAAGAAACAATCAATTTATTATTCATATCAGTCATTTCTCTCAGTACTTGATGGTTTGCATTAAGTCTTACGGAGTCTAGTCGACCAGGAATAGCCTGATGTAAGGGGTACCTCTACGTGAACATAGCTGGGTTAGATTTCAATGCCCGTTTCACCATGTATACTTTTGTATGCATTCAAAATACAACAAGTGATTGTATAGTGCAACTTAAACAAAATGTGGTCAGTGTTTTTAAATTAAGTACAGTGTGCATCGTGTGGTATTATTTCCTGTAAGTACCGGTTTTCCTAGATAGGAATCAGCATATAACACGTGATCAATTCTCATAAGTACGACCAATTTAAACGTGTACCATGTCTTGCCCCACACTAGAGGATGATTAGAGTGCATTTGTGGCCAAAGGTGTAAGCCAGTGATTGAACGATATATTGCATCGCATCAATAACGAATTGAATTAATTGTATACTTCAAGTAGCCTTTCATAGCTCTATTTGTGACACCCAGTTTAATTATGTACTGTGTAACTAAGCGAGCGGAAGTAGAATATAGACAGACATCCACTTTTTGTAATTTGATGGATCTCTCTTGGAAAGTTCTGACGCCAGTGTTAATTTGTCTCCCATTTAATGATCAATGAGCTTTAGTGAACCAACCTTTCAATATAATATGAAACCCAGCATTTAGAAATACATATACGTATGATTTGATTATCGAATCAATGTTTTATGGATAATTTTAGACCGCCATGAGTTTATAGCCTTTTACTTTATCTAATAGATACCAGTCCTAATATTTCCTATTATGGTGACGCCTTCTTGTCTGATGACTTGCAAAACTCTCGCCACAGTGTTTGCAGTTGCTTAAATTCTAAGTTCCTAACGCCAAAGGTGTTTTGAGTGTGCAGATTCTTCAGTGCGTTTTAGCCGTTCAATGTGCAGTTAATGTATTGGCCTCATTAAGTTGAGCTGACACCTCTTTAGATCTATATCTATAGGCCACCGAACCCTGATGTGACGGTGTCGGAAACAATTCGAGATAACATTGGTACATGGTTTCATTATTTTCGTACTAAGATTTCCTTAACAAAAGCAAACCCTATCTATAAAGGAATCTAACTGACAGATTAGCCTTAGAAACACAATTATAACAGAACCAACACGGCTTGTCTCAAATACATTACTTGATGCAATTATCCTCAGACTTGTCCGAATGCTTGAAGCTTGCGGTACTATCAGTAACTTCTGTAGTGATCAGTGCCCCGTGTACCCTGAAATAAATCCTTCTGTTCAAAAACTGCCACCGTACAAACGACTGGTCTGGTACTACAAAAGCGATGTTTGGAATCCTTTCAGAACTTCAATGGCATCAATCGACTGGGTTAATCGCGTGGCAAACAAAATCAAAGACGAGGCCATTTCTGTGTTCGAATCTACTCTATATAAAGCTGTGTCTGACAGAATACCACATCGCCATGCATGTAACTATAAACCCAACCGACGAAACCGTAGATTACAACAAATAACAAAACGAACAATAAATTCAGCGGAAAATTACTTCGGCGAAAGAGAAAATATCCGATAGCTGTAAACAATTAATTATTTAGAACACAAGGAAACTATGTAAATAAACTAATTAGCATAGCAAAACAAATCCATATTGGTCAAATTTCGAACAAAATCAACTGCAGAAATATTAGTACAAAACTTTGGTGGGAATAATAAAACCATTTCTAAAAAAAATAAATAAAAAACATTATATTTTCAGAAATTCCCCATAATCGCAAAAATGCCCGTGCTATAAACTATGTTCACAGCAACCTGGACAAGGCAATTTGGGCCCTGAATGTATAAGTCAAAGGGTTATTTTTAGAAATCCGCCACAAAATAGCTGCCGCTCCATCTCATCTGTTTAATTTTTCTTTGGATGTGGGGAAATTTCCAAAAGATAGGGAAAACTGCCACGCAAGTCCTATATTCCAAATTGGCAATTCTTCCCAATCTCTCATTTGAGTTGCGTCAGTAAAGTCTTCGTGAGAGTAGTTTTAAGTATATGTGTGACTTCCTCAAGCTAGGAAAGTGTCACGGATTGCCAATATGGCTTCCTACCAGACAACTGAACTGTGTCCAAACTCATAGACATTTATCCCCACAGGAAATGAATATGGGCAAAGACGTACCATTCATATTATTTTATATTTCCAAGACATTTGATAGGGTCTGGCGTCAAGTTTTACTTTCTAAATACAGTTTCAGAGATATCAAAAGAAAAGTACAAGCTTGGTTTACTGATTATTTATATGAGCGAGAGCAACGTGTGGCATTAAATGCAGCCAAATCCAATTGTCGTCTGGGGTGCGACAATGATCCGTTTTGTGTCATCTACTTTTCTTACTTGATGTAATTGATATGAAAAACGAAATAATATCCATGTCATGACGATACATGCCTATATGTTACATCTGATAATATTATTCAGAACGAAGTGATCCAATCTATTGCCAACAATCTATTTATTATCTATAACGGGCTGAATCATTAAAGGCAACAAAAACTAAATCTATTTTGTTTTCACAGCGAAATCATAGCCAAATAATTCCGGACTTTATTGGGAACCAATCGAAAATCCTGAGTCTATTGCCATCGATATATTATATATACAAGGGTCTAAGTCATGGTCTGTGTCATTTAAAGCCACAAAAACGAAATCTATTTTGTTTCCACGACGAAGACCTACTGGCCAAATTACTCATCACTGGAAAGCCGATTGAAACTGTTGAGCCTCATAAATAACTTGATCTAACTTTTAAATCTCGAGCGACATTGAACGATCATACTGCAAATTTAATATCTGCTTATATAATTAATCCTAAATTCAGAGGCCTAAAACATCTATTGGCTAAAAAAAGTGTAGAAATTATGTTTTAATACTTTATTCGTCCGTCACCAGAAAACACTGATCTTGTTTGGTACAATATACCCACAGGTCTAAGTATTGAAGTTGAACGCTGGTAAAATTATTTTTTACGGGTAATAACTGGCTTGACGAAAAGTTGCCCCTCGGCTCTTTATGAAGGATCTGGTTTTTCTTCACTTAAAAAACGTCAGAAACTGCAGACTTCGTCAACTTTATAAAGTCATTAACAGTAATGTTAAACCTCACTTAAAACATAACTTGCCATTGGTGTCTGCTTCCAGAAATGTGTACACTGTGGTCTCAACCAACACACTGACGACGTTTACTAGTAAAACTGTATTCATAATTTGACAACTCTTTCTTCCCCTCAACCATCAGGAGCTGGAACTCGCTGCCAGGCCCGGTCAGATCCTTGGGCGATATTAAATGCAAATGGAATGGATTAATTTTTACTTTATAGATTACTGAACGGCTATATTTCCCTTAACGAGAGCCTATTCCAGAATGAAGCTAAAATAATGATGAGGTAGCACCTTTGAGACTTACCATAAATTGTTGTTTTTGTCACACTAGCTTTGGCCGGTAGTGTATACCAGCTTCTTCAGGTGTAAACCTCACACTGTCAAACATTTTTATGATTTTCTGTTCAGCAACCTCCCTAGCTAGTTTACTGGCTTTCTGACCTTTTTTTTAGAACAGCTACTTTAAAGTCTGTAATGCTGTGGCCGGCAAGATCTAGCACGTTTTATTTCACGTTTCTTAACTGCAAGATGTATTGTGAACTCTGGCTATATCGTAAAATTGTTTTGAGGTGCAGTCTATTAAGTGTCAAAAAACGTATTGATGTACAAACTAGCATCCTCAATCTGGGAGTAGGTGTATTGGCTGTCTGTAATGATTAGTTATTTACAAGCGGAAAGGATTAAGATACCTGTATGTGGTTTTATTCTACTGATTTATATAGCTTAAATTAATTTCAGGTTGTTGTCATTGCTTTTAAATTAGATGACTTCAGTTCTATAACGTTATCTGGACTGATTGAGTCCCGCTATTGGTTATTTGATTAAGAATAAGACTTGGTGGGCACTGTTTATCCGAGTTCATGGTCGAGATGTGTATCTTTATAATGTTCAGAGATTGAACAGATACTCCCGAAGATGGCGGTTTTGAGGTTTTGGTCGGGGTGGGTTTTTTACCATTACCAATTTGTTTATTCCTGGGTTAGAGAAGAGATAGTTTGTGTAAATACTGCAAATTATTTGTTAATATCTCTATTTCCCATCAGACAGGTGTGTGGCCATATACTGAACTTTAGTAAATGAAATTTAGTATATTGAAAACCAAGCAGTATGTTCAACAAAACGTTGTATGAATTGTCTTAACATGCATTGTTCTAGAAGTTTGGTGTATGTCGCAGATTCCTTTTACACTCGTGGGAGCCACACTTGTTCAGCAGTCAGTGCGAGAGTATATGTGATAGTATCTTGGTTACGGATGTCTGGGAAAGGTAACACGTTAAGTACACACTCTGGGACTATTAATAATTTCAATTCATTCTGCTGTCTCTGATGTATGTTGTGAATCTTGGCATAACTTCTATTCATGACTTGGGTAACCAGAAAGGTATAAGTAAATCCCCTGTCATTGTAAACAAAGTGTCTCCAGATTTATAACTTGACGCGACTACAACACAAAGTATTCCCCTTGTAGTTTGTGTCGTGCCACAACTCTGTGAGTCCTAAGAACACAAACTCCCATGATACCCTGTTAACAACCTTGCCAGAGAATATAGTTTCAAAATCGCAGATTGTTTCAACATATTCTGAAAGACATATCGTACAAACGGAACACAGGGTAATAAATTGATGATGATTTAGTCAATACGCATAAAAATCAGACCACGGAGGCAGTTCTCAATTTAGATCGTAGAAAATCTCTGGTATACTATGACAATGTCTATTCGCCTTTTCTATGTTCATGGTGCCGGAAATTTATTATCGCAAACATGAACTTCAGATCTCAAACATAAAGTAATATGTACCAAGGATGCCACAAAAGGTAAAAAGGTAAATTCGCCTGTAACAATAGGCTTACTCTTACTCAATTTGCTTATTTCATTACGGTGTCGTTCGATAAATACACACAAAAGATATGCTGTCAATGGTTTATATACAAATATCTTCGGGGAAATATTGATCAACCACAGACAGCATTATCTACAAGGGATTCCTATGTTGTGATAGTAAGCGCTAAAAATATATTTTAAAACTTGAGGCAAATGGGATCTCATTTCGTGGTTATTAAACAGTTGTTCAACTTGATGTGATGATTTGATGTGATAGCGGAACTGACATGTAATAATACTCAATCGTATATTCTGTATTAAAACAGGATATCCATATCCACCATGTTCTGAAAACATCTTAAATTTTCTCCAAATTCGACTCCTCACTACACAAACAAATGATTACACGATGTGGGTCAACAGCCAGGATCTGGGTTGCCATTGGGAACGGTCAGATGATGTAATGTATCAACTAAGGGATTTGGAAGTGTAATTTGTCATGGTTATTGAGAGCAGTATCTCCTCGTCACTGTACCAATGGTAACAATGTCCCAGGAATTCCTTAGCAACTTGACATGTCAATTAACTCCGGGGGAATCGAATAGATGACTTGCTGCTTGTACCTAACATTAAAACGTTCCAACCAGGTCGAAATGATCCCCCGGCTAACTAGTTTAATATGTAAATACGCTGTAACAATACGAGTGAACGCATCACCTGAACGTCGCACGAGTAATTTCTTTCAGTGTAATATCCTGAGTAATCATTATTGAAAGCGTTACTATTGTCTGACATCGCAACCCACCAATATCTCGCCTTTTCAAATAATAAGGATGCATAGCTACAAACTTGATATCAAAACAACTGTTCGAGTAGACAAACCCAATTAAGCCAACAAAGATTTAGCATTCCTGACAGGTCAAGACAGAAACACTCAAATGAAGAGCCAATCTAGGATAACTTGTTCAGACTTATTGGAGACATGATCCTGACTAACCCATGGCAGAACGCCAAGAATAGAATGTGTACTTTCCAATCCCGGCGTCCTGTTCAAATAGACTCTGAACATTGCAGGATGAGCAATCACTGGGTTTGGTCTTCTGACATATTCGAGAAAAGTGTTATAAACTACCAGTATATTTATTGACTACCAGTACACCTGACTTTTATCTTAATTAATAGGATAAGAGCTGATACTGTACTGCTAGTTCAAATTGTAATACCTTACAACATATTCTGTAATTACATTAGACAAAAAAAATCAACTGTAGTTTTCTAGCAGAGATCGCAATTTTATTGAACCATCAATATAATATATGTTTGTGTCTATACAGACCTTTTACATATATACAGTATTGAACAACTATTACATATTTGAGAACCGCAGATCATGAGTTTTCGTCTCGATACATTTGATGTTCACGAACGCGTAGCGACAGTTGAGCATTCGTATCGAGAATTGACAATGTGCAGCCTTTTTTGTGTTATACAATGTATTCGTTACAATCATTTATCATGCAGTAAAACCTTTAGCGAAATAAGGTTACATCGTAACCGCCTGTGGAAAGAGAACTAGCTTTGCTTCACAAATGAATTACACTTTCACGTGATGAGATAAAAGTCTGCTTTACAGGAGAAGGCTTTGACATGCGCGAACAGAAGATAACTTTGACCGTATGCTAATTTCCGATCTCTCCCCCAATAGCATGCACCTTTACTATCATTTCAAGGCATGGACAGAAATCATACAACGTGATGGTTTGTCTAATGCAACGTAACGTGTTTTCACCCACCATAACAAAATCATTGGACAAGATATGTAGCAAAAGAGTTTCTGCAGTATTTCGTTTTCGTATGAGGGTTAGCTTGATTGAAGTATCAGCCATAAGAGTTGGGTTCTAGATTCGACTAAAGGGGGAAACTACTGTGGCATTGGGGTTAGCTAATGTGTGCAGGTAGAACAATTTGTTCCCTTGTCGAAGGAGCAAAGATTTAAACTTTTGTACTTCCAAACTCATAGTTTATTGATCTGCATGTTTGTAAGACAAATCAAAAAGTCAATCTTAACCTAGGAGGGATGTTTTCCATTTTAGATTTCCGTGGCATTCCAGGTGTTTTTACGGCCTCTTTTACCTCTATACAATAAGAAAATTCCCTCACTCAAAGCACGAAGTTTTAAATGACATGCATTGTTCACATTAAAACCTCTTTCGTCTTATTATCAGATAATCTTATGGCCTGTATGTTTATTTGACTGATCTAGACTTGTGGGTGTTGGTCTTGTTATGCCCGGCAGCTATTCAAACACTTAAATTAATTAAATTCATGCACAACGTCTCAACAGTAAACAAGATGAGAGCTGAGAATTATAGCCAGTCATCGAGTGCATTGGATTATGAGGAGCGTCAATCTAGTTCATTAATTTAGCAAACTGACCAGCCGTCGGCGAGTAATCCTTGAAATTATTTAGAGTGGGTCATTAATTGGCATGCAGTGGATAACCATGTCGCTCACCATAAATAATTCTCTTTCAGTTTGACGGGGATTTTAGGTGTAATAACCTTTACCCATTCCCAAGAAAAGGATATATTGTACACGATAACCAATTGAAGTAAAACATGACAAGTTGAGGTAGAGTTAATTTATAAACTAATCACATAGCGAGGTGACAAAGCAGTGTTAACGGAATTTGAGCTAGCGTTACGTAATAAAGAATTTTTATAATGTTGCAAATTTCCTTCTGGTGGAAATTCATTTTTTTCTGTCAGTAAGTATAACGGTGTGATTTATGGTATGGATTAAAGGACTTTCTTGTATTGCAAAATTCTGATTGGTAATAAAGAAATACCAAACAGTGTAACAACTAAACCTCTGAAAAAAGGTGTAATCCGTAATACAAAAATCGCACCGTGAGAATCCGCCTTAACACAGTTAAATGACATTTACTTTGTCTTCCTTCATTCACAAATAACCAGGCAATTTAAAGTTAATTCGATAATTGATACCATTGCCACGAAAAGCAATTAGACACCCATGAATATTTCCTCAAGTGGCTGTCACTGATGTAAAGCCATGTGCAAACATCTTTGTAAACAACAGATGAAACACAAAACTATACAGTAGTTCTAAAAGACACAAAAATTATTCACAAAACTATACATTTTATTCTGAAAAATGCCAATTACAGTGACAAACTAAGAATGATTATTGTATCAGGTGTAGTGTTTAATTTATTCCTATTACGTATTTTTATTTTAGTCTGTACATCAGTTTATTTTCCAATGAATCTGATGTAGTTATGCTCACTACGGAATCGGTCCAAATTATAGGTCTGTAAACGAAATGTAGTTTCCGGATTTATTCTGATCCCAAAGATAACAAAAGCTTTGACGCCTTTCCTTTAAATATTGACAACAAGGTTATTTGCTTCCTGTACGCAGACGATAAAGCTATTTGGATCTGTTCCAATAATTTACATGCAGCCAGAAATTATAGTAAGTAAGTAATGTAATGTAAGTAATCTCCCCCACCATGGCTCATGCAGATACTACACGTGCCAATCAACCTTCATTATCA
>JARFOD010105486.1:0-16039 GCA_031763545.1 Mopalia muscosa
GGCAAATATTTATGTTGCAACAGTTTATTCCAGCTTCAGGCGAGAAGACGGCGATTTGGTGTGTTTTATCCGGTTAAATGTTGATGATATTGTCAGAGCATGTAAACCGTTGTTCTGCAATCCGAGTACCAAGGATGCGTGTTGTCTCATTATTGGGTATGTAGAGGCACGTGTGTGGACATTTGTCTTTGACAGACTCGTTCCTGTTTGAGGAGTCCGGCAGCAGAGGTTTTCGACTAATCTCTATTCAACATAAGGGATAGCAAAATAGTTTATTGAACTTCGAATTACAATTCCAAACTAATCCTATCAATTGTGATTGATTGCTTAATGTTGTACATCACATTCAGCGGTATTTCAGCTGCGCCGCGGCATGGTGAATAACCAACAGTTTTTTTTTACCAGATCGGTCTTTTGTATTAAGGACACATTGGGGCTGTTTATACGATCCTGATAGAGGATTATAAGTATCTTAGGTGGTATCGATTGTGAAAATAAGGGATAATAAAATAGTTTTATAGAGCATTGTAATTATCTCAGCTCATATCGATTGTTTAATATCGATAATAGTCATCTTACCCACAACAATCAATCTTGAATTCTAGAAGTTTTCAAAATGATGGGAGAAGATTGCTCCTACTATCTCGTTAATAGACCCTCAAACTTGGTCATGTTACCCGCAACAAATAATCTTAAAGTCTAGAAGTTCTCAAAGTGTTAATGAAGGTTGCTCCTACTATCTTGTTGAGATTACTACACTCTTTGTCCACATCATTTGTCATTGGAGGTGGCCCACAGCTGAAAACCCCAACCTGACGAACCTAAGTAGCGAGAAAGCACAACATTATAGGTTAATTGTTCGAGATCAGGAAAACATAGAAAACAATAATATAGGCTGCCACAATATCAGAGATAGAGAAGGATTAACCTTGTTTTTCTATGCGCTGATTATTGCCGTTGTCTAAAATAAAACGTAACCATTCCTACTAAAACCTTAATGTTTATTGTCCCTGGACTAGTTTGACATGTCTGAATGGGACTATAGTAAAAAATGAGAGGTTTATAGACGTAACAAAACATTTTAATTCCATAATTATTTTGTTGTGATGGAATAAAATCAAGACGTCTGTAGAACGAATTGATTGTTTGTTTGATTGGGGTTTAACGCCGTTCTTACTGTTATTTCACTCAGACGACCCCGTGCCAGCTCAATAAGGGAAGAAAGCCACACCCAAAACCACCGACAACAACAAGAAACACCACAGGACACTCACAAGACAATACAAGGACATCACAAACATATCGGCTTCATGTTCTTCTTCTAGCTCAGGAAGCATCAGATCCACATGACACTCCCTCCAACTACCCGCTATAAGGAATTGAAGAGAAAAAAACATATATTTGATCTTACGTTGTACAGTGTATTCAGATTTGAGGAAGCCTTATTGTAAGCGACGATACTTCTGGGACTTGCTCGCTTAATTGTGATTGAATGCTTTCGTAATACATAATAAATAATATTCTGATATCTATTTTTAATTATACAAAAAAAGCGCATGTATTATTACTGTGTGCAATTTATACAATTCAGATGCCCTTTTAAGACGCCCCCAAAAAGGTCACATCAAGCAGCTAAAATAATGTTTGTTTGTTTGTTTAATTGGGGTTTAACGTCGTACTCAAGGATATTTCACTTGTATGACGATGGATTGTCCACTTCACACAGCACACTGCCTTATCACGTTGGAAAACCGTAGGAAAACCAGGAAGAAACCTCGTAAAAACCATCCCCACGATCGCTCATTTACCTGATAGTCGACAGGCGGACACTATCCGGTGAACGGTAAATCGAAACAGGTTCAGTTTGGTAAGCGGACACACAACCACTAAGCCACGGAAGCGGGCCCGGTACAATTATGAAATACCTTATTTTGACTTTACAAGTTTATAGTTACAACAAAGACACAGGTCCATTCAACACGACACACCAGTACAGCTTAAATAGTCCAATTGTACAACTGATGCTCAGTTTAACTGGAATGGCAAGAGCATAAATCGATTAGACAATGTAAGATTCCAAGCTGAAAAACTCACTTTTTTTATTGCCTGGCCTCTAGCTACATGATCCCAGGAGTCGTAAACATTATATTACCTACCAGAGACACAGACGAACTTTTGTGCTGTTGTTTTTATTACTTTCCAGCCAACATGTCACCTGAAGTGTTAAGAACTCTGTTAATGAACGAACATTTTTATGTTTCTCGTTTCTTTGGATAGAACCCCATGGGTCGTGACCTATATCTCCCGACCTTATCGCTTCTGTACATTAACTTGGGATCAACACTCTGTAATTATTTATCTTCATATTTTTTCAGTATTGTTCTCCGGGTCTGTATTTAAGGCCGGAAGACAAATTATATGACAAAGTAGGTGACAAATCATGTCATATTCCTATTTTACAACAGAGTTTCAATTAATCCGAGGGGATCAGGCAAAAGTCATTCTCTGACGGGCAAAACCAATGTCTGAGGTCTACTCATGTGTCTTTTTGTCGAGAAATATATAGATCACTGAAAGCCACATATAAAATTTCTCAGCAAATTTTATTGGACACGAGACTGCTACATTGGATGTCTACTGCCCTTTTCTAACACATTCCGCTCCCATTTGCTGTAAGTTTGATCGACTTTTTGCGGCACAGAAAGTACACACTGTCTGTCATATTTTTTAAACACAGCTCGATCTTAACCGCTTATACTTCACTCGCCAAGGCTGGAGTCAAATTCATTGGTAGATAATGCGTTTGTTTATTACATGTATATTTAGTCAGATATATATGAAACGTGCGAAACAACGTTCAAATATCAGTAATTTAAGCAAACACATGTTTAGTAGACTTTGTAACACATATAGATATTATAAATGTCCAGATCCATTATACGACCTAATGAAATTTGCATGCAGTCAACCTTTGACCCGTGGCACAAGGACCAATCATTGACCTGCTAAGGCCACCCATAAAACTCTGGGTGCAGAGCCTCGACACAATGTTAATAGGACAAGATCTTCGCCGATGTTTTTGCCGTTACGCATTACCAAAACCAAAACGTCAGGGCCATTTGTACTAGGTTTCAATGCAATATACTTGGTTATAGTATAATTCTTACAGACTGTGAAACGTTTGATACAATCGGATTACCAATTCTCTGTCATCTACTAGTGACATTAGTGGATATATAGAGCGCGACCCGTTTAACAGTTCTCTTTAACATTCTCGAATTTGGTTGAAGGGTCTGCTCATTTAATTGGGGTTTAACGCTGTACTTATGTTGTTTTACACATATGACGATGGGAAAGTCCAATATGTGAATGAAAACACTTCTGATGCCACTGACTATGGCAAGACGTTTTATCACTTCTACCTTTATTCTACATATGTTGAATTCTTTTCCACATATGTTGAATTCTTTTCCACATATGTGAAGCTCTTTTCCACATATGTAAAATAAATGTTATTCTAAATATGTGGAAAACAATTTCACATATGTGGAACCGAATTTTACATATGTGCAAAAGAATTCAACATATGTAAAAATTAACTATTTATTTTACATATGTTGAAAATAATTTCACTAATGTAAAAAAGAATTCAACATATGTGAAAATGAATTCTGCATATCTAAAATAAGCCTTTATTCAACATATGTGGAAATCTTTTTCAGTAATGCAAAATACAAAGGTGAGTGGAACTCTTTTGTAGATATGTAAAATAAAAGCAGCATGTGAGACTTCTCTCTCACAGCCTGTATCTATATCGGCAATGACTTTGCTCAAAAAGTAAAATCTGATCGGAATGACATCCACCCTCTGCATTTCGCAAAACATCTGTTATTTTCTAGCGAAGAATAAACGAGGGAAACTACAATAGTTTAATAAGCCTTCAGTTGCGACAGATTCTGTTGAGAGCATTACTACACGTCTGATTCATCGGGAAAATAAAATGACGTAGACTACAATAAAAGTACTGAATAAGAATAAACCTTTCGCCTAATATAATAATATTCGCTCTTAATTTGTCACCCTAATTTGAATTTTTCATAATAAAATGCATGGTTTTTGTATTGTTGGCTGTAGGCTAAGGGAGGTTTCGTCTTGTGGCAGACTGGGCTCAATTGTTTGTTTGTTGTTGTTGTAATCTTGGTAACACTGGACCATTTACTTTTAAATTGACTTGGGAGTGCGCCCTGTCAAGGCTAAACTAGCACAGTATGTGGAATATATTCTTATCGTCTTTACATCCGCATTAAATCCAAACTCTTAATGACTGAGCCAAAGTTTTAAAAAGTCATCTTGAGATTAAAACAATACTATAACAAAGCTGACACAATGTGTATTTCTTGTCAACTGTCGATCGTTGTTTTCGAATTAACCCTTTGTCAAACACGTATTGTTTTATTAACGGTTGATTTATTCAAAAACATGAATCTATGTATTCATTTATTTATCCTTCCTGGTTTCGCACATGCGTTAACCATTCTGTTTTTCCGAAACACTGTCGATATTTCAGTTTGATTTGTTTCTTTAACATGGCTACTAGGATACTTAGCGTTAACTGGAGAAACAATGGCCAAACTTAGGCTGCAAGTCTTAAGAAACGGTTAAAGACTGTAAAAAAAATACAATTGATGGTATGAACTTCACTTAATTTGTTTGCCGTATTATGTCGTTGTTAATTGAGACGAATGACGCCAATACTACTCCAGGTCTGTATCTAATGGGATTATCTAAGAATGAAATTAAATAATCCGATGACTAGACCTCCTAAATAAATTACCTATCCCTTTGAATCAGGTTAATGCGTCGAGAAAACAAATTATACAGACGTTGAATCATTGAGCTCAATTCAAAGAAATGCAAATAAAAATAACACTTGTGTTTGAATGACATAAAGATTATTTATAAAACAAGAGGTAAGGAACTCAAGAGGTAGTGAACTCAAGAGGCTGTGAACTCGAGAGGTAGTGAAGTGAACTGTAATGAACCCATCAGGCAGTGAACTCAAGTGGCAGTGAACTCGAGAGGCAGTGAACTCGAGAGGTAGACAACTCAAAAGGTAGCGAACTCCAGGTAGTTAGCTCAAGAGGTAATGAACTCAAGAAGTAGAGAACTCGAGAGGTAGTCAACTTGAGAGGAAGTGAACTCTAGAGATAGTGAATTTTTTTAGTGAACTCAAGCTTAGAGCTTATTTACAAAAGACATAGCATCCATAAATCACGTAAACAAATAATGATCATTAGAGTTCACAAAATAAATCCAAGTACCATTGCTTTGCCTTGCAATGTGTCCACTAAATGTAGACATTGTGTATCTAATGAACTACCATGGATAAGATATTTAAGGAAGAGATCTTTTTGAGTTTGGAATAGTTTGTTTTATTATATACAGAGGTTGAGAGATGTAGCAAGCAGACGACACACGACGTCTATTAAACCAATCCAATTTCTTTTTCTCACATGACAAACAAAATTGAAATTTCCATGAATGAAGTTTGGCGAAATTATTTTTCAAATGCTTCTAATCTCCCATGTATTTACATTATTTAGATAGTTTTGTATATTTCCGTTTTCACTTCGCCATATCCAACAATTCGCGTGGCTTAGTTTTGTTTTTTGTTCAATGTAAAAACTACTCCGGATCTCTGGACCAATCGCCACGTGTGTGCGCTCAAGTCGGCCGAAAACTTCCGCCTGCGATCAGATCGCCGCAAAGAGCTATTATAATCGTCCGAGGAAATGTTTTTTTGGAATGTGTTTACTTTGTACTGGACGACGATTAGATTTCCAATATAGTTAGACGCTTCACACTTTATGATTGTATAAGTCTCAATTACAGTGGAAATCCGCACTTGTCTTGGTTAGATATCTTTTGGACATCAGTATGGCTATATAATAGGAGTGTTAGTTTTTGTTTCCCGAGGATTGGATAGGCCTCTTAGAGAAACAAACGATATAAAGTCCAGAGTAATCGACTCTAACCTTTCAGTCCGTATTTAGACACTCTAGAGCCCTGTCATTAGTTCGCAATATAAGTGATTGATGTGTGTAATTTGATGAAGGCACCTTGAATTTATCACAAAATCTCTAACACACGTTAACCTATTCCTGAGAGAGTAGCCTCGTCTATGCACATTAACATAGATCCGAGAGACAACAATAGCAAAGCAGGAATATAGCCGATAAATATCTCAGTTAGACATGACGACTGATATGGACGTACAACTTCTGGATATAATTATATCCAGAAGTTGTGCATTATATCCAGAAGTTGTACATCCATATCAGTCGTCATGTCTTACTAATTCACCAGCTTCTAAATGCCACTCAAACAAGATAAATAGGCCTACGTCGACAGAGCTGATTTTCTCAGCTAGGTAGGCCTACGCATATTATCAGAAGTCTATCAAGCATGCTCGATATATACTCTGATATTATTTATATTGACTTGTACATTTGCAAGAAACAATCACAAGGTTAGTTAGGGTTAGTTTTAGGGTTAGGTTAAGTGTTAGACAGTTTTATAAAGTGTCAGACCAATTCTATAGTGGCTCGATCCATAACCAGTATAGAAACGCCAGGAAATGATATATATGTGAACACCTTCAGCTTTAAATGTCACCCGAAGAAAGAAATATACGTTTAACTAGTTTTTTAAATTCAAATTTTAAAACTGGTGCCTACTTTTATTCCTAATTCTTTAAATCCCAAAAGCCCCTAGCCTAGTACGCTCCAATGTGCAGCGGCTTTTACCTAATTAGGCCTATATTTAGGCCTACTACTGACTGTCCAATTTAGTCAAATTAAAGGGTAGCCTTTATACATAAAAATCTGCCGGGTATGTTATGAGCGTATTCTTATGGGAACACAATTTAAGGGTTACCCATCCACACAAAATC
This sequence comes from Mopalia muscosa, assembly GCA_031763545.1. Lineage (NCBI taxonomy): Eukaryota > Metazoa > Mollusca > Polyplacophora > Chitonida > Mopaliidae > Mopalia > Mopalia muscosa. Next base: position 6,953 of record JARFOD010105486.1, read on the forward strand.
TTCTCTTAGCTCTTGGGCAAGCTCACTCAATTGTGGTACCAGTACCGGTACTACAAATAAATGTTTTTTTCAAGTGCCAAACTGCATCTTTTGATTTTTTATTCCTATTTTTTTTCTGTAAATAAAAATAAAAAAATAATATAAAGTGTGTTAATATTGTTAAGCTTCCACACAAGTTGTGTGTGCTACTCCTGGTTATCAGGCATTTACATAGATTTTATCAAAACTTGGCGCATGCTTAACGTGTGCCAATAGCCACGCTTCTTCCATGATCTGTAAACTATACTGAGAATAAACCGATATATTTATAGTGGATGAATTGGATTTCGTCTTTGTGATATTCGTAGGCAAGTTCATTGCATATATAAGAAAACATTTGCTAAGTCAACGATAATGAATTGATAAGGCCCTAAGTGTTCAAAAAAACAGCGAAACACTTGTTGGTTAGGTATTCCTGTTCCACTTAAATTAGATCGCCTGGCTTACATCTGAGTTTGAAAAAAGGATCGTATAAATCCCTTTTTAAATAATAAAAGTAAGCAAACACTGACTATATTTTACCATATTAAAACAAGCCAATACGTAATCATGATCTTAAATTTGTATACATTGATTTCATTATTTAAATAGCTTGATTTTACAAAGAATCAACTTTTTCTGAAATTTAACATTCATATCAGCCGGTTTGTAAATAATTGAATGCAGGTTATATCAGCTGCCGGGGGAAAATAAATTTGTTTTTGGTTTTTTTTAAATCTGGATTTGGTAAAACACGAAAAACGATAAACAACGGAATCTAAATTGCATTATACACTTCAAAAGCATTAAGTACTATACGTTAAACCTGGGATACAGTGTATACTGTATCCCAGGTTAAACATCAAATTAAACAAACAACCTGGCCCCATACAAGATATAATTATCCGATTATCCGGGCTTCCTGAAATACCTACTGGATCCCTCTGAGGGTCGTGGGTTCGATTCCCGGACGGGTTTCAACCTGCAAAATTTTCTGAACTAGAATCTGTTCAAACTAAGAAAGCGCTATCCCAAAATAACGAAAATAATGTCTGATTTAGCCTAGTGCCCTACCCGTAAATTGGTTTGGTTATTTGATTAAAACATGAAGCAGGCTTAATACCTCCATGCCTTGCGTACAACCCGCTTGGTCATAAACCTAGTGCCATTTTGAATGTGTAAATGTAGTAAATGTAGTGATATCAGTTAAATCAGCGTACATTTTGCGGTCGTAGTCATTCAGCTGTACATCAATCCAAATGACTTTTTAAAGATACACAATCAAACAAACAAATTATATAGTCACTAACAAGCTTAATCATTTTTAAATGAATAAAATTATTCAATTTTATGTTGACCTACATAACCCATTTTCAAATCTGTATGTAGGCTTAGCATATATTAAGGGAGAGCACCGTCGTCACTTCCTGGTAAGACAGTAATGGTGCAAGTTTATCCCAAAGTTCCCAGTCTGCGTTAAAATGCTAGCATGTATTTGATGGTTACAAAATTGGTACCAGCCAACGTCTGCTTGACACGTCATCCTCAACGCGGAGGATTGTGGCGATTTGTCTCAAATCCATATAATTTAATTTGCATGCCGGTGAATCTTCAAAGTTGAAAGAAATGCGCAGAGTGTTTTAAAGCGATGTGAGAGACCACACGCATTCAACAGTATTTATTATTCAGAGGCAGGATTTATTTCAAAAGGGCTTGTAGACCCCAATGTCATAGCTCTGTTGACTGTCTATATACAATTTCACGAGATACGCATTCGCATCCAAGGTCCTACTTATAAAAAATATTATTGTAGCCTACTTTATATAACAAAACAAGGTCATTCCGAATTGATCTTGTATATAAGTTACGCCACCTATAGATATAGCGGTAAGGCGTGAAACACGATTTTCGTGTTTTTATATTTAAATTCACAGATAAAGTGTGAACGCCACACGGATCAAATTATTGACACGCTCCAACCCAAACCACATTTGGTATAATTAAGGTCCCCGAAGAACACACCCAATTTCTCCTTTAACCCCTGGTGTTTTGTGTAAAAGGCGAAGGCTGGTCCGTATTGGGTTCAGCCTGTTTGTTTGTTTGTTTGAGTGGGGCGTACGGTAGTTTAATTCGTGCCATCCTGATGGGTAAAGAAACCAACCATCGTCGCAACTGGCAACAAACAAAAACAAAATGGGACAAATCAGGACAGTCACAGGAGGTAAAACAACACATCGGCTTCCTGATGCCTTGTTTGCTCTCAGGACTTAGGGAAAAGGAAACCGATGTGTGTATATTGCGTCCAGTGCTCACTCCAACCACACGCTATGGGTTTCTGCGCAGTTGTTCATGAACGGTGGTTATTTTGGTTAAAGATATACAGACAACACAAATTTTGTATTTTTTATGTAAATTCAAGTAACAAGTTCATATAAGTGTTGTTTGATTTTTTTCGAAATTTCCTCTCGCTTTTCCATCATGTAGCATAAAGCAGAGTAAGAGATGTACAACCCGTGCTCATAGAAGTGAAATAAACTTGAAACGACGTTAAAACAGTCAACAAACAACCAGAATTAACTGATATATAGATCTATAATAACAGCATAAACCAAGATGGAAATTTATCCTGTAACCTAAAGGATGTAAAGTCAAATTCATGGGCGTCGGGATCGTGTTTAGACCCATACATACCCTAAACATTTACAATGTTTTGGTTCCCCGTATATCTTGAATTAAAAAAGAAAAAATGATAAACCATAAAACAGTTGGGTTTTTACAAAAAAATAAAATAAAGCATTTAGGAGAATTGTTTACTTTTGTATCTTTATGGAGCCCCTTTCATTGATGCCCTTCGCGCGTGCTTATTTTGTTTAATCCAGCCCTGTGTGTCGTGTAAAATGTTTTCCATTCATGACAGTAGTTCTAGATAGTGTCGCTGCAACACAATGGCCTCAAGGTGTTGAATGTGAGCTACACTGGACTTCAAAGAGAGTAAACACATCATCTGATCCTTTCACACTAAGGACAATCAAAAATAGCATTGACATATTTTGGAGTTTTGGTTGCTGAGTGTATATTCCAGAAATAGAGCTGCAATTATGCAAAAAGTTCATCTCCATCTGAAAAATATGAAGAAGAAAAAAAAAGAAGATTTCTCTTGTGTGTCCCTTTTTTTTGATACTGCAAAAGGTGACCAATAATATAAGGCAGATAATACTTTACAGCAACATGCAAACTGTCTGTATAAAGTATTAACGTGTTGACATAAATCTTCCCATTGAATAGAGCTACCAATAAGACAATAGCGTAAGTGAAGTAAGTAAGTAAGTAAATAAAACATTTAAAGTTAAATACCAAGTACAGGTCAAGGAGATACGGGACCCATGGAGAAACGCTTTGCTCGTGCCCCCACAATAAAGTTTTTGCTCATGACATGTACCTGGTACATGGGATGGATTAAGGGGAAACGCCTGGTGAAGACAGTACAAAGGATCAACCCTAACTCATACCTTTCTTCAGTACCCCGTCTACGTCTTACTGCACCCAGCCTCCGTGCGAGTCGTGTTCGACATTGGCTAAAACAATCAAGATTACCTAGTGTGGTATGCAAGAGTACAGATGTATACGTATTTTTGGACAACAATAGCGAAATCTGATTTGGTTTTTAATCATGAAACTTGTTAATTACATGGTAGATTTACACATGAAATCAAACCATATACATTTGTTTTGTTTTTTATATAGCATCGTGCATCGTAATTGTGTGTTGTCATACCAAACATTGTGTCGCGTTAAATTGTTAATCTTGAACGGTGTGTGAATAGCATGGCGGCCTAACCATTGTGTTTTTTTGTTCTACCTTTCAAACTTACACACAAGGCGCGAAACTATTTCAAAATATCCCAGCCTACACTGTTACAAAAGATGGCTGTGATAGAGTAATTATAGACTTTTCCAGCCTGAGGTTCTGCTGAACCCCATAAAGTATATATCCCTTTTTCCCTTTTCAACAACCCCTTTATTTGTCATAATGGCTCCATATGGAAGCATCATATTTTCTTATTAACCCTCGGATATCCATTATTTCCTAGAATGAGCTCAAGATGTGTGATTAGGTGTCAATAAAATCAATTCAGATTAACTTTAGAGTCGGGCTGCATTTTTACATCAAAAGGTACACTCTATTTCTCTTATTTGTAGTGAAACAAGCCTCAAAAATTGTGATGTCAATGTGGAATCACTGCTTATTATCTTTGCGGTAAAACATACATGGCGCCTTTAGTTCTCGATTTAGTAATGTTGTAACAATCCTTCCCGGAGTGCGAAAACATTGCAGATTGAATGTACCTTGTGGTCAGTCTAACTGTTTTTTTTATATTTTTTATTAAGATAGACATTACCGTTGTCTTGTTTATGATACGAAAGTTCATTGACACTGTCGAGGGCTTGCTATTCGTGATCACCTGGTGAGTCTTACTAGATTATCTACTCATTATTTTTCGTACGTGACCTCTGAAAAGGTTTATCCGTCCATAGGTAAAAAACACTTACCTGGACAGGTATAAAGCTGGTTATATAAAAGAGTGACCCGGCTGGACCCCCTCAGAAATATGACAAAGGTGTTGATCAATGATCAGCAAAGATATAGCAAGTAAAGTAGATTTGCTAGGGTTACGAAGTCATTTTTAAAACAAATGTACCAATGGTGAATTCCTAATGCGATTTACTCTAGCACCTTCAAATTCCAGCGATTCAACAGCTTAAACATTGTCTACGTGGATTGATCCATATCCTTTATATTCAACCTAAATAGGAAATCCACAGGAACAAGATGGCAATAGGTTTAGCTTGGTCAAAGATTGTTTCGTTGTCCGCTATGTTTGTGATAACGATGTTGTTTGCAGCCTTTGCAGAAAGATTAGTTTGGTTTCTCAGGCGGAGAGGAAAGGGTGCTGATATTGATGGAAGTTTCATCGTCCATATGTTGAATTGCTTCGCGGGTGGTTTGTTCCTGGGAACCTTTCTGCTAAGCCTTTTACCGGAAGTAAGAGAACTTTTCGAAGTGGTTCTAGTACGATACGGTGTCACTTCACATTTCCCCGTCGCTGAAGCGTGCACAGGCGTGGGATTTTTCATGGTCATGTTTGTGGAACATTTAATTGAGATGTGTAGCGGCTCGGAAGAAACTGATCTCCACCATGACCATTTTCATAATACCAACCCTCAAAAAAAAGGACCCGCCAGTTGGCACCTTCACGGTCACAGCAATGATCATCACGATGAATGGCGGTACCCTAAAGGTATCATTGGAGGACTCGAGGAAGAAGAACGCTCAACCCCCTACGACAGTTTCCGTTACGTAAAGGAAAACGGAGAAGGTGTTGAAAGTGCTTTTCCCCTGTCTACAGAATCAGAAGTTCAACTGAATTCCGAAGCCAGACTGGTCGGGGAGGGAGGGCAGAATAACCCAGCTTTTCTTCTTGAACGCAGCCAGCTTCCAAGACATGCACGAAGCGAATTACAAATTTGTCAAGTTTCAAATTCAGTGAAAAAATCAGCAAGTTACCCGAATGTTCCCACGAAAGCTTTGGAAACATCAGGACAAGACCACCATTATGAAACGCTTGCCTCAGGGTCGACCAATAAGACTGCTTTCCAAAACGGATCGGGATCCAAGGAAAATACTCCAAAAGATAAGAAAAAATTTTCTTTGCGTTCGATGATTCTAGTGCTTGCGTTATCTATGCACACGTTATTCGAAGGACTTGCTCTCGGGTTGCTCGATGAAGAAGCGGCGGTTTGGACTTTGATGATCGCAATAACAGTTCACAAATCAGTTATAGTGATGGCCGTGAGTATTCAGCTCTGCAAAGTGGAAACAAACACGATAAAAATGGTTTATGTTCATCTGTTGGTGTTTGCTATCATGTCCCCAGTGGGAATCGCTGTAGGGATCGCCGTAACGGAAACTGGAAACCCAGACGATCTGGTGACTGACACCGCATCGAGTATTTTACAGGCGCTAGCCACCGGAACCTTTCTTTATGTGACATTCTATGAGGTTCTAAATAGAGAGCTAGAAAGTTCTCCTGATCTAAGAAAGGTGCTAGCGGTCATCTTGGGGTTTGCTGGTATTATTGGACTTAAATTTTTAGAACTCCACGGCGGTGGCCACTAATGAAAAGTATGAATAATGAAATATTCTAGTGTACCCTTTCTCAGAAGACATTCGCTTAACTCTCCCTCTCTCTCTTACACACACAATATATGATGTAGGTTGATTGCAATCGGGAATTTTCTACTTAATACCGAAACTTGGCGGAACTCTCAACTAAATGAGTGTTAGTTTGTGTTGGTGATATTTTTTGACTGATACGACCGCCTGTAGCCTTGTAGCCTAACACTGACGATACAAAACGGCATAGGCCATGACAAAGTAGGACAATCGTCATGACTCAAAACAAAGGCACATCTGCGGATTGGCCTCTGTTGCCAATAAGCTCTGAATACACCCAGGTGCTCAGCTCTGAATACACCTTGTGACTCAGCTCTGAATACACTCGGTGACTCAGCGCTAAATACACCATGTGACTCAGCTCTGAATATACCTGGTCACTCGGCTCTTAATACACCTGGTCCCTCAGCTCAGAATACACCAGGGGACCCAGCACCGAATACCCCCTGGGACAGCTCTGAATACGCCAGGGGACTCAGCTCTGAATACACCCGGGAACACAGCTTTGAATACACCTGGTGACTCAGCTCTGAATACACCCGGTGGTTCAAATCTGAATACGCCCGGGGACTCAGCTCTGAATACGTCCTTGGACATCTCTGAATACACCCGATGACTCAGCTCTGAATACACACGGGGATTCAGCTCTGAATACACCTGGTGACTTAGCTCTGAATACACCTGGTGACTAAGCTCTGAATACACACGGTGATACAACTCTAAACCCGGTGACTCAGCTCTGAATACACCTGGTGACTCAGCTCTGAATACACCGGGTGACTCAGCTTTGAATACACCTGGTGGCTCAGCTCTGAATACACTCGGTGATTCAACTCTGGTAAATCCCGTGACTCAGCTCTGAATACACCGGGGGCACAGCTCTGAATACACCTTGTGACTCAGCTCTGAATATACCTGGTGACTCAACTCTGAATGCACCCGGTGACTCAGCTCTAAATACACCCGGGGACACAGCTTTGAATACACTCGGGGACACAGCTCTGAATACACCTTGTGACTCAGCTCTGAATATACCTGGTGACTCAGCTCTGAATGCACCCGGTCATTCAACTCTGATAAACCCGGTGACTCAGCTCTGAATACACTCGGTGATTCAGCTCTGAATACATCTGGGGACAGCTCTGAATACACCTGGTGACTCAGCTCTGAATACACCAGGGCAAGTTTCCTTTCTATGTGGTGTCAAGTCCAAATCAAACAAGCAAATACTCTCATATAACATCTTGCATTATCCACGATAAGTACATTGTGTTACTTGATCCTTCTATGTAACGGTAAGGTACTTTTTGAATATTTCCAATACTATTTTAGCGTATTTTGACGCCGATTTGCAACTTTGTACATACGATTCGTATGCCAACTGAACGAATGACTTCTTGTACACATATGTAATCTGCTCCAAAACTTGGAAACAGGATGCGACTATCGTTATTTCGTTTTCGCGACATATTTCTTATTTTAAGAAAGAAAAACAAAAACGATGGAAGCAATAGAATCCCATACTTAGTGGAAGTATATGTGTGTTAATGTGCCACTCAGGGTACGTGTTTTGGTGCATTACCTATGAGCCTATACGGTCCTGTAAAAATCTTGCAGTGACTGCGGAGCCACAATAATATGTGGACATGACGAATGATACCAAAATGTAAATATTTTGTTGATAAAGCAGATAATTAAAGAATGAGAAAAATAACATCATTTTCTTAGCAAAATGTCTCTTGGCAAAACCAGGTGATTTTATGTAAACTGTAAAAGTGTATATACAAATTGAAAGTGATTTGCATAATAAATATATACCATTATTATAGTGGATGAACAGTTAGACACAGATGTAAATAGTGGGTTTTTTCAGTATAATAAAGTGTTTCTAAATATATTTTTTATTTTACCTATGTTACGTTCAGAAATGCAGCAATGCAGTCGGTTATTACATGGATATGGCGTTATACAATTTACTATTCAGTTTTAGTTCAATGACAAGGACATGTATACGGTACTTAACAAAGAACTTGCAGTTGATGTTGAAATTGGAATATAAATAATATTCGAAATTTAAAGTTTCCAAAAAACCGACAAATATACCTTACGGTTATCGATGTAAAGTAATTTTGATTCGTGTGACTGCAATAGCGTATATAAATATACTTTATTTGAAAATACTGCAGATAAAACCACCAATAGCGCTGTTAGATATGTCTCTGTATGCACACTCGGGGAGTCAATGTCGTGTTTGTGAACATGTGACAATTGTTTTGAGATCTCGAAGTACTTTAACGCATTATGTTAATTATTTTGTTTTACATTGTGTGTACAACACGGAATGTTATAATATATATATTTTTTATTTATAGCGACAAGCCCGAATCGTGTAACCGTTAAACCAGGACACAGGTCAGATGACAGCTTATCATCCTCTATCCGTTTTTGACATAGCTGAACGAATTGTAACACTGTCACGTCTGATATGTAAGAAAAACTGGTTGCATCAGCATTATACAAAAGCTCCCCCCAGGCTGCATTTTTCGTAACTGTATTAATGACGATCTGGAGCCAGTTGCTCGAAAGACGATTAGCCGCTAACACCAGATAAAGTTGCTTATACCGGTTAGAGATAAACTTTCAACACGGGGTGACGTCAACTAATAGCGAGTTAAATTTATTAGCGCTTCGGCTTCATCCTGTTTGTTTGTTTAATTCGAGTGTAATGCCGTGCTTAAGGTTCTTTCATCCTCTGTGGGGCCCGCGGCCGTGGCTCAGTGGTAGCGAGTGCGCTTCCTGAACCGAACATGCTTCGATTTACCGTTCACGGGTTC